>JACEII010000112.1:1062094-1082381 GCA_014332785.1 Antheraea mylitta
CGGTTGGGGTGCCAGGGGCCTTAGTCCTTAGTCCCTCCTCCTCCACACATACACTTGAAAATCACAGTTTAGTTTTATCCCAACAATTACAAGATAAATATGAAAGATTTCAAAGGGAAATACTGATTATTTCGACTTATCGAGGACTCAAACTCCAAGTAACGAAAGTATTGATGCTTGAGAGGAATAGCATAAGTTTTTTTTCGACTTGTGCAGTTTCACTCTATTAGATATTAGTGTATAACACTGTCTACCTTCCCCGGTACGAATATAACGTACTCGTATAATAAATACAGAGCTAGGTAAACGTGGGTGTGCATTTATTAAGTTTGATACGGCGCTCAATCGGCGAGTTTTCAGGACAAGGTCAACACAGACGTGGCACACGGAAACTGGGTCAAGACTCGGGGACACGTGAAATGAATTGACACATTTCCAAAGCCTACAAGTCCCGAGTTCGATTTATCACCTAACGGCCCCTGTTGGAAATTTGTCCTCAAACAATTATAGGCGTGTTCCGACAGATACACTTAAAAGTAAGTTTCTCTAAACTTAACGTGTCACACCACATCATTATGTTACTCTGTAAGCCAGTAGTGGCCAAACTCGCGCTGACCTTTGCAGCAAGATTTCCAAAATACCAATTAAAAAAAGACCTTTCCTTTAAATGTATGACGTAGGTTTCATCTCCACCCATAAAAAGACATGCGTCCACCGCGCTGTTAAAATAATTTAATTCCAAAGTTGCTTTCAAAAAGGTTGGCCACAGCTGCTGTAGACCATAACCGAGACTGTGAAATATAAAAAAAAAACTAGCGGGCATGACGCACGATGTGCCGCCTTGATAATAAAAAACTCTTTGACTAATTATATATCTAAACCTTCTTCATTAATCAGTTAACTGGTAATAGCCATATGAAAATCCGTTCAGTAGTTTTTGAGTTCATCGCGAATAGACAGAGAGACAGGCGAAGGGCTTTGTTTTGTAATCTATAATGGTATTGACCAGTATATCATATACTGCTGTGTCTTTATAAGCGTGATATGAGGCGCCTTGACTCTTTCCATATGAGGTGCTTAAGATCAATACTTCGAATAAGATGGCAGGGCCGAGTTCCGAATTCAGATGTATTAAGGAGTCGCAGCTCTGTGGTATTGAATCTTTGCTTATTAAAGGACAACTAAGATGGTGCGGACATCTTGTTCGTATGGATGACTCCAGGCTACCTAAAGCCGTCTTCTATTCACAGTTATTGCGTTACAAGGATGTCTTAAAGCGCCATCTAACTGCATATAATATTCTGTGTGAGAGTTGGGAGGACGTCGCGAAACAGAGACGTGAATGGCGCAGCTCTGTCCACAAGGCAGTTACAGGTTTTGAAGAAAAGCGGTTACAAGGACTAGACGTGAAACGCCTTATAAATAAAACCATTTCGAAGCCTTCCTACACTTACAATACTAATGGTCAATTGCACTGTGTGCCCTGCAACAAGATCTTCAAGACAAAGTTTGGTTTTGCGAGTCATATACGTGCTCATAATCGAAGAAAGTAAGATTCGCCATTGACGGACACGTCAAGTAGGCTCATATATATACTGTTGTATGGATTAAACCAGTACATTCCTTCGGGTTGGTTTTTTACCCAAGACTCGGATACAAATAAGGCTTTTTTTTACGAAATATGCTCTTTAATAGTCGGTTGCAGTAAATCGCGTAGTATATGGGGATTTCACTGAAGTTGTCAACTGTATTTGAACTGGAATAGGAATCGTTTCTTAAATCTACACATAAAATATAGGATTTAAATACCTGTTGTTGCAAAACGATAACTTTATTAATTTGGTACTAACAATAGTTTATTTGATCAAGAATGACGATACCATGTTGTCTTCTAAATACTGAGAGTGGAGGTAGTTGTAAAATACCTGATTTTGAGGGCGATGCATTCTATTGCGAATGCTAGAGGAGATCAGGTCTGGGAACAAACATGCCGGTCGTCACTCAGTCCGACTTCCTCATTGCATTTTATTCGCTGCGCTACTAGATTTAAATCCTACATCTCCATGCAACCTGAACTATACAATGAGCCTTCCGCTCGTCCTCAGTTTTCACCCACAAATGTAACAAATCTTACAACACAAAAGTGAGTAGATATCACAAACTTAAAATAAGCAAACATCTCAGAGAAAAAACACGTAGATTATATGAGAAAATCCTTAAGTCGTGGTGGCCTAGTGGTTTGAACGGTGGAATATTATTACGATGCCCGCAGGTTCGAATCCCGGCGTGTGCCAACGATTTTTTGGGAATTCGCGTACCTTTACTAATTTAAATTGGTAACAGTATCGGCTGACGGTGAAGGAAAACATCGTGAGGAAACCTAAATCTGAGAAATGTTCTTGTAGTACTACTGTATGTAGAAAAAATATAGAACTGTGGATTTCTCAGAGTTTGAATTCGCCAATACGTCGTGGCCTGACGTGGTGATTACACCCATACCTTCCTTCGGGAAAAGGCCTATGGCCCTGCAGTGGTCTCTTACAGGCTGATAATGATGACATGAAAAAATAAAACCATTTTCACACAAAAACGGAATCGCGAACTTTATCTAATGAACTAATATATCTCTAATCAATTGATGCTGAAATATATTTCAGGTTGTTTTATAAGAAAACCTATACAACATAACCTACATTGATTTATAAATACTAATCTTTAAAACTCGCAATATACACAGAAACGCCAATAACTTTAGAGAATAACCTATGGCAGCGTTTTGGTATTAATAACTGCATAGTGGAAACATTAAACAGTTGCGTTACAAAAACTATTTTGTTTATTACATCACATTCTTGACTGGTGTTGCCAGACATACTGCAAAAGACTGTACGAAAAACAACACTTCTAGCTTTGTATATGTAACAACAAAATCTTTCTAGGAATCTTTCTAAGGAACACATTTTATTTTACATACTTTATATGTATTCGCCATTTTATTTACACATTTATTATTATTGCAAAATAAGTAATCGGAAAGCCCTTCGTTAGTGGTCATATAAATATACCAGTGAGACCTCGATTGGACTGTACCTCAAACATGCAACGCTTGAAATGGCCTGGTGAAATATGTATGTCACGAATCGATATATTACATGAATTACTTACTTTCCAAAACATATGTTATGTAATTTCATAGATTACGTAGATTAGTAGACGTAACGAGAGTGAAGTATGAGGAAGAGATTTATAAATCGAAAAAAAAAAGTCATGGCACTGCCGAGAGAAGTAAAAACCCAAAACAATGAAACAACTGCGTTCCCTTTTGAATTTATAATTCACTAGCCACTGCCCGCGACTTCGTTCGCGTGGAAAGTATCTACTTTGGGCTAACGCTAACACGCAGCGAAAGCTCTCAAGAGGAAAAAATCCCCGATTTTTAAACATTCTTCAATGCTGCTCCGCTCCTATTAGTCTTAGCGTGATGATATATAGCCTATAACCATTCTCGATAAATGAGCTAAATAACATTGAAAGAATTATTCAAATGGGACCAGTAGCTCCTAAGATTACCCCCTACAACGTCACAACGTCACAAACTTTACCTCTTTATAATATTAGTATAGAAGTATAGATTACAGTTTGAATCATTTAAAGATCTGAATTTTTATATTGAAATTATAGTCTGGTTTTCACATTTATTGGCACTCGGATCAATAATTACATACATTTTTATAGAGTCTATTAATAAATCAAACATATGATGGTACTGCATAATCTCAACACAAAATATTAATTTTAGATGTACACAGGCTCTTATACTACGTGTCACTAGTCTGACGCGCGAGCTCAATACGGTCGGTCACGCTTACTAAGATATCATCACGAGAAATATTAAGTTTATGTCCTGCCAAAAAAAATACCGTTCAATGCGCCTATAATGAACTAAGTAATGCGTCTGGCGTAGCTCTACAGTCTTACTCCTACTTTCATGACCACGCGCCGCGACATTCCATCCGTCGGCCGACAACCGGGGATACTCTGACATATATATTATTGATCATCAGACTATTTTTAATTATATTCATTGGTAAGACTAACTCTCACTAATAGATAGTAAACAAAAAAAAATCGGTTTTTTATACTTTATAGGTTAAACAGACCACAATGAAAAAAAAAACAGTTTTTTATACTTTATAGATTAGACCAGAACTACTGCAGCTACCAGAAAACATCAACAGATTCTTGGCGACAGATTTTCAATGTGAGCGTGCCGTCTAGCCAGACGATCTTAAAAAAGCCATACCACCATGCTATGGTTTCATAACGGTGTTTTCCTTCACCGGAAGCTCAGACTGTGTTGTAAGTATTCAAACCTATGTCCATGGAGGCTGTCTCCAAACACGCTATCCACAAAACTATTATCGTTTCATTGACAAAAAGAGGAAAAGGCATTGAACTGTTTTATTTTCGCCTATATACATACACTAGCTTCTGTCAGCGACTTCGTCCGCGTGGAATAGTTACTTTGGGCTAACACTAAGACGCCACGGAAGCTCTCAAATGGAAAAAACACCCGATTTTTAAACATTCTTGATTAGCGCTCCGCTCCTATTGGTATTAGCGTGATGATATATCACAAATCGGACCAGTAGTTCCCAAGATTAGCGCAGTAAACCAAACAAACCCTCCAGCTTTATAATATTAGTATAGGTATATAGAGATTTCGAAATGAAAACTGATTCAATAAACAAGCCCACGGTCAAAGTGCGTAGGTGCTGAACATATGGTGTCATTTTGATACTTTCAAGCTAACTTTATTATTGAGTTTATATGTTGGGTTTGTACCAAGTTCACACCGAACATAACGTAACAGGCCTATTACCTAATCTCTGAAGAAGACTGACTCAACTGAGAACTGCTTGATATATAGTTGTTGTCTTTTAATGAAATGAAAAGGCGCTACCATAAAATTTTATGGTACGATTCGAAACAATATCTTTCAGGCATATTCCGACGACTGTCGACGAAGAGCCAGTCTTTCTAGCACCTACGATATATCATCTCTTAACAAGAAAAGAAAAACTTTTCATACAGATCAGTGAGTAAACATAGCTCAGGTTGTCACTGGTAAAAATGACCTAACTTGTATTTTTTCTAATTATTAGATAAAAAGAGAAAATAATATCTTATTGTTAGATATGATAAAATGGATTTGTGATGTAAAATAACCTTAAAATTACCAGTTATCTTAAATAATAATACATTATAAAATTCACGATCTCTACAGTCATCTGGCACAATCATTTAAGAAGCCAACAAAGTGTAGTACACTTATCTTTTCTAACGATGACCCAATTAATAAATCGAAAAAACTAACTAAGCGCTTAATTGTGATGAGAAGTGCTCGTCCAGTGCTTAAACTTTGGCTATAGAGCAAAAAAAAAGGTGAAAGTAAAGCGAATAGCTACTAAAGAAAAAAGGAATGAAGCAGACCGGCTGAGAAACAGAGTAGAGAGATGCTCTTAACTGTTTTTATATAGATAATGCAAGAGCCTTAATTATCATATATAAAAATATAAGCTCCCATACTCAACCTTGTCGCATGTAAAAAAATTACAAGACATGTAATTGTGTAGAACGAATTTAAATTGAAGTGTGAACGCAAGGTGCGAAAAATAACGTGTACACAGAAACAATCATCGGCCAGCAACAAAATATGAGTCAATGTTTAAATTTAGAATTATTTTATACCATCTCATCTGGCAACGCAACAAAATTTCATGACTTATCTAACTGCCTTCATAAACTTGACATTGATTTTCTTCAGACTTTTAAACAAACTGTTTTATGAAGTCTATATTTAAAAGAGGTCACATTTATGTACTGTATGAGAAATATGTTTACAAACAAATTACGACGACGCGTAAAAAACACGATTAAAACATTATGCATAAATTACGTAATACTTTTCATTTTATTTTTGTCATAAATAACTAGATATTTAAACACTATCTAACATAATTAATTATAACAACAAATATTTTAATACATTATTATTAGACAAAGGATAATATATTATTGAAAACATTATTCTGCTGTAGATTATCAGTGACTATTATTGAGAAAAACAATTACTTTATTATTAGGTGTAAAAAGAAAGCACTTAACTGCTCACAATCAAAGTTACAATATGAATAACGAATATTGATCACACGAATCAGCAAAGACCATAACATTGTTCATTTATATCTTGTCTATCTATTTGTTAGGAGGTTAACTAGTGCGCGCTCGGCCTAAAAGTTACCGCTTGCCCAAAGTAACTATTCCATGCGAACGAAGTCGCGGGCAAAAGTTAATTGAAAATATGATCTGAATTATGTTAATTGAAACGCTCGTAAATAAATTGTAACAATAGAAACTTCACAGCATGTTTTACAAGTAAGCGATGATGGGCGTCGTCTTTTACCTAAAGGGCACGATCCGGGAATAAACAAGGAACGGTCGGATGTTCCGCGACTATATTTAGATGAGCCACTGACAAGATGAATACTCAATGTGTTGTTTATCGTTTGTGAAGATTGTCGGTGCCGAATGGCTGTTAAAGTTTAAAATAATGACTATAATAACATACATATACACGATGGGAACAATAATTTGTTATCAAGCTAGCGATATATTTGTTTAACTAAATTATATCAATATATATAAACATTCAAGCTGTGCCCGCGACTACGTCCACGTGAAACCTTATGTAAAAACAGTAATTAATAAACTCATTTGAATATATTAAGTCCATTAACTTATCTACTTTTTTGTTGTACTTAAGTCGCGTCGTTATTAAAATTACAATAACTTTTAATAGAGTGAACTGTTGTAATGAAAAAAGACTAAATGTTAATCGAGGATATGCTTCATGATTTTCTTGAAAAGGATATGTGTTCAAAAAAACAAACAGACATTTCTAGAATTCATTGAACTGTATTTTATTACTTATTCCCAGACAACTGCAATTTTTACATTTGTACACATTACATTCTTATTATATTTATAGAAGAAGATATAAATTACAACCCTATCAGTTAAAGTTTAAAAAAAAATTAGTATATATCTCAGTTTAACGTATGTACACAATAAACAGTTTTAAAAGCACAACCATAAATTCATAAGTGACGCTAACTCGTACGCTTTACTAAATTTAGCTAATTTTATAGAATTCTATATGAGACTGGAATGTCAAACGAGAGTCACAATAACGAAAAGGTAAATATATATCAATACACTATAGGATTAAGTATAATTCTCCGTAAAGGTGACTTTCTTTTACATAGTTTTCATCGCTCTAACAAATTCCCCCGTTTTAACATGTACTCACTTATTTTATCTTCCATCCTAACCATCTTTTATATCTCTTAGCTTTAGTAAAACACTGTTAATAATATAACTTCATATGGTTCCTCGTTGTGAGTACATATAGCTGCATATAAATTATATGAAAATTCAACTTTTGTCGATTCGCAACATATAAAAGAAATGGAATATTTATATCTACATGTCACTGGTCGAATCGTATATTACTCATACGCATTAATTTTAGAAAAGATCGCATTGAGACGTGCGGTGTTGAAATAACTGTTTTGATTACGAAATCTATAATACATTGAATATTATAAAACAAAATTTCCTTGCCCGATACAAAGTCGCCTTTTGCGTCTACCCTTAGTACTTCAAAACCAAGCAACGGATTTTATTACGATTTGCACTATCATTATCATATATATTCTAACCCCTATCCAAACTCTTCCACTCTCCACTGTCAGACGTCATCTCAGTATTCACACCTTTAACACGAATATCGTTTTTAAAACAATCTATCACCTTTTACGGTCCTCCTCTACTCCTATATCAGTCTACCTTCATACTCAAACCTTTTCCACTTACATGACTTTCATCTCTCCTCATGACATATCTGTCCATGCTAACCTATTACTCCACAAAGTCTTTGTTAGTGGTGCTATTTTTAAACTTCCTCTGTTATACTCATTTTTAATTTTACCTATTCTGGATACACCATACATCAATCTTTATCTTCGCGTCTCTCTCAGATGTAATCTTCTCTCAAGAGTCTCTTTCGTAGCACAGCACAAAGTATTATAATTGTATACCTCAAAAATGCCTCTTCGGTGGTATATATTATCAATCTCCTGGATATAACCCAATGTCAGTTGATATTATGGTCATAGCCTAGACTGAAGATAATATAAAAACAACCAGACATGTCATATCTTTGTGATTGGAAATAACATTGTATATTTTTATTATCCATCAATAGGACAACTTTAACCCTCCTGAAGGATAATCATTCAATGCAATAGATTTGACAGAAGTGATAGCGAGATTAAAATCACAACTCTAACGTGAAAGAGTGTCTGTGGGATTAATAACGACGTCAGGCCACTACGTGTTAGAGATATAAGATACAGATTTACATAGCTGTATATTTTTCCCACATACAGTGGCACTAGAACAACTGTTGGGTGTAAAGGGTGTCGAATAACATCATAAGACTTGAGACACCCAAGCCAACCTCACCTGCACGTGCTGCACCCTGCTGAATAACGAACGAGGCAATGGCGAAAGCGGGGTGGTAGGGTTTTACATCCCGACTGGGTCGCAACCACCATGTATATGGCGAAAAAGCCCGTCATAGTGACTCGCTTTTGCGCGTCGCGTTTCGGAATCAGCCTATGCATATCCAGTACCGGGTGACTTTCGTCATTATGGCCGGCATGACAGCGGCGACCAGCGATGGATAATCTGTCTTTCGCCGATGTTTTTGGATTTTACTATACTTAACATCAGGCATAGTGCAGTCACTATGTCGTGCTTCAATAAAAAAAACGTTATTCAGTTTCAAGGTTATGTACTTGTTGTTACTCTTCACGGTGAGCCAATTCTGTTACCAATTTAACGTAAAAGTAATTCATAAATGATATACGTCATAATTCGACCCTGCGAACTTCGAATCCATATATAGATGGCGATTCTACGAAAAAAGAAATCGATTTTTTAATCGATCCGAATCTTGGTCTGTGGAGTAGATTCATGAAGAAAAGGTTCAGATAACCGATTATTCAAAAATAGAACTCTTAAATAAACACATATTTTATAAGCTTTTTTTATATCATAAATTATGATATTTATCTTATTTTATATTATTGTAAGGATTTATTTTATGTAGATAAAAAAAAATCGAGTTCACTGGATCGATTCGATCGATCGATTGATATCGATTATTCAGTCTCAGATCGCCATCCCAACCGTCAATCAAATCACTCGAGCTCAACGTATATTAATAACTTAAAATCGATATGTAATCCTAGCTCTCCAATTATCAAAACCATTCGCCGATACGCGAAGCAAACCGAGTATATTTAGACATTATCTCAATGCAAGTCGACGAACTCAACGACTCTTCACGGTGAAACGATTATATACGTCTGTATGTAACGATTATACGTATCAATTTTTAGAGGCAATTAATTGATTGCGTAATAAATCGATATCTTGTTCACATGATTCATATTATAGTGATTTGAATTTTTTTTTCTCGAACTGACTACGCTATTGACTTAGCAAGGTCTTAACAGCTTCACCGGACTACGATCATTTGAAGCGATGATGGCTTAGTTGATAGCGTGTTCGGACATCGCGTCGATGGGCGTAGGTTAGAATTCTTGCAACTGAATGATAGCTTTCTATGAAGTGATGAAACCTGATGATTTGGTACAATCGTATGTGAGAAAATTTAGAACTGTGGATTTTACGGACTTTGAAATCGCCAATACGTCATGACTGAGGTGATGATTAATGCCACTAACTTCGTTGGTCCTATGGCCCTGCAGTGGGTTTCTTACAAGCTGATGATATCTATTTTTCTTAGTCTTTGATGATGATTTTTTGATGAATGAACATGATTACACTATGTTAGTGCAATAAACATTTGACAACAGATACTATATAGAGCAGTGTTTCCCAAGGTGGGGCCCACGCCCCACAGTGGAGCAATTTGATAGTTAAAGAGGGCAATTCAAAAACGGACTCGACACGACTTTAACCCTTTCGCTTTAGGTTAATTAATTGCAATGCTAGATATCGGTGACAAATTTAGCAAAAAAGGCAAATTCTTAAAAAAATGCTATAAATAATTATTAGGTATAATTTCATTTGACGTTACCAAAATATCAACTGGGTAATTGTAGTCAAGTAAGTTTTTCATTAGATGTTTTGAAATTTTACTTATGATGTTTCGATAACAATTTCATAGTGATTACTTATCATTTATATTTCTTAGGGAACAAAACATTTTTTCTTAAAAAAAATGTTTATGGTGACATACAAATTTTAGGACAGTTAAGGAGGGGTAAGGCCTCAAAAAAGTTGGGAAACACTGATATAGAGTAATCAATATATTTGTGATACACAGATCTTGAATATTCTAGCATATATAAAAAAGTGCCAAAAAATATTTTGAGTAAACAACCCCTCATTAGATAGTATAAAACAAAGTCCTCTACCACACCTGTCTGTTGACAAAAAACTCAAAAAATGTTGAACGGAAATTCATGTGGTTTTCACCACTAAGAGTGGTTCATGAGGTAGATTTAGGTACATAATTTGTCAAAGTTTCAGGGCGGAAAAACGTGCGCCTGGTTAGCTAGGATTCAATAAATTTATGTCCAAAGACTCTCTTACTACCTTAATTTATATGTTGGTGAGTTTTATAAGAAAGCACAATGTCAAATAAGTAACCCAGAATAACTTATGACTGCTCTATAACCCATACCAATGATGGAATAACAATATTATAAAATTCCATGAATTTGCTGAGAGAACTTACATTATGACTCACATTATTTATAGCCCTTTGATAAACAATATTCTATTCTCAGCCACTGACTACTACAGCTATACAATATGCAATGTAAATCATGGTTATATAGTACTAGCCCCTGCCCGCGACTTTGTTCGCGTGGAATAAAGATTTTTTTATTTCTAACATGCAGCGGAAGCTCTCAAGAGCAAAAAATCCCTGATTTTGAAACATTCTTCATTGGTGCTCCATTCCTATCAGTCTGAGTGTGATGGTATATGGTATATAACTTATAACCATTCTCGATAAGTGAGCTATATAATATTGAAAGATTTTTTCTAATCGGACCAGTAGTTCCCGAGATTGCCCCCTACAAACTTTACCTCTTTATAATAATAGTATAGATAATAGTAATAACAGGTATTTATCTATGAAATTGCTGTTCTGCAATACTGGCAATTTCAAATAAAAATAATTTTTGTTTGGCTAGGAATTCTCATTTCAAATTAATTTTATTTTAATAACATGGAATTCGTTTTTCCAAAAGTAGTCATTTGTTTATTGATTAGTGTTACATTTTCATCGCATTTCAATCTTTTTTGTCATCATGCATACATTAAAAATCCGAGTAATTATGGAATATGAGTACCATCGTGGCAGCAACGCAGCGGCACGCAACATTAACGACGTTTATGGAGCTAATACTACAAACCAAAGCACCACCTGTTATTGGTTTACTCGCTTCCGTTCTGGGAATTTCGACCTGAAAAATGAACCTCGCGGTCGTCCGAAGATTTTGGTCAACAATGACGAATTAAAGACGATTGTGGAAGCTGATGATACACAAGCTACGGCTGAATTAGCAGCAGCTTTCAACATTAGCGTCAAAACAATATTGGTCCATTTGCGTCAAATTGGCAAGGTAAAAAAACTTGACAAATGGGTGTCCCACGAACTCAATGATCGCCAGCGCGAAGTATGCGTCGAGACGTGCCTTGCACTGATCAACAGACATACAAATGAATAAATTTTGAACTGCATTGTTTTATAATCAAGAAAATGAAAATATATCTACATAAATATTGCTGTATGTTCAGAAATAACAACTGCCAGACACCCAGACCCAGATATTACATATTGAACTCAGCCTAGGTGGGGTATCTTATGAAGTTTCACTCTTTATTATAACACACTAAACCCAGAGCTGGTTTTCAAGAGTAGCCCACTACAACACACATTTATAGACTTTCAAACTGAAAGTGGTAACAAGCTGTGAACATTAATTCAATTAATGGTTCAGTGGTCACCTTGTGCAGGCAGCATGCCTATTGGAATAGCTTCAAATCCTTGCCAATGAGTTAATAAGCCTCTCAGTGAATTGTGATAAAACCATAGCATGGTAGCAAGGCATCATCTAAGGTCACCTGGCTAGAGAGCTCAAATTAATTATCTGTTATAGTAAAAGTACTAGATTTAAATGATAATTCACATGTTCATTTCATACATCATAAAATAATAATAATAAGCAAATTTTCATTTAATTTTCACGCCAGTAAGGTTAATCTTTACAAACTGAAAATGAATGAAAATTTAGTGAGAAATATAGACAACTTTGAAGATTTCATTGCTGTACTATAATTTAATGGAGAACATTACAAAGGTTTGTAGGCATTTAGTCTGGGGGTGATGTTTGAACAGTGCCAGTCTGCTGGAAGTGACCTATGCTCAGTAATAATTTGAGACTTGTACAGGGTGGTATTATATTACTTATTGAGTAATTATTAATGATGTCTGCATGTGGAAGTGATTAGCGACGTTTTCTGCAAGGAGATACAGCATAATCTAAGCCCATCAAGTTAAAAATCCATCACCAAGCACCCATAGGTGGGTTCGTGCAATTACATTATCCTCTAGTTTTACCATGATAATTATTTTGGACTACATAGTTATTACAGCATCAAGTGTTATTGGTGGTCAAACGCTAAAAAACCTATAATGTAACAAAAAAAAGTTATTAATCTTTATAGAGTTTTAAAATGAATAATGAGGAATCTGACATGAATAAACTCTAAGACTGATTAACTGATCACTTTAGCATGCTTATGTACTATTTCATGGAGATAGTTTTCATGCTATGAAACCATAACTCGCTACTAGAAGGTGATACCAAACTAAATATTATTATTATTAGCCTTGTAAGTATATTACTAGCGGGCCCCACAAACATTGTCCTGTTATGATAATACAAAAACCATATTAAATCATACACCTAAACCTTCCTCATGAAACACTTTATGTACTGGTGAAAACATCATGAAAATCTAATCAGTAGTTTTTGAGTTTATACAGAACAGACAGACAGATGTAGCAAAGGGCTTTTATAATATGTAGTGATAATGTAATCTTATATAAAACTGTGAGGGTTTATTACATAAATAATTACAGCCTATGAATTAATTGAATAAAACCAAACTTCATTGTTATCACCCAGGTTATTTTCCATAACAACAACTTTAACCATCTCTGATATATTTCTTTCCAACTGATTAGACTATTGACCTAGCAAGGTCTTAACATTTTTACTGGACTATGTCTCTTATATATCTGTAATTACCTAGTTAAAGTATAATCCAGGATTTAAGTGTCAAGGGTATGGTTAGAAACATATACAACCACATGAGCCATTCCTACTTGATTCTCTTAAAGTAATTTATAAATAACTAACATATCTGTGAACTTCTTTGATATTGGGAGTGCCACAAGATGCAGTGATAATTAAACATCAAATAAACAGAATTATGATAGATAATACAAATGAGTAACTGTATGTATGTTCAAATGAACTAAAAATCATTGGCAAAATGAGTAAATCAGTGAATCACACTGAGTCCAAGGTTAGAAAGCTATAAAGTCCACTACATATTCAGAGACATACACTGCCAAGTTTATTACCTTATGTGATAGTGTTACCAACTTTACACATTTACCAGACCCATATTTAATTCTAAAGAGTTGAGTTATGTTTGATTTAATATATGTATGTATGAACTTTTTACTCTACATTTACTTTTACTGCACCATGTAAAGATAAAAAAATATTTGCCTAATTTCATTTTAGTACCTAGATAGCAGCTGTTTTTTTTTTCTCAAACTGACTATGCTATTGACCTAGCATGGTCTTAACAGCTTCACCAGACTATGTGGATAGCAGGGTTTTGTTATCTCAGGTAAATACAATGTTATATTTGTATCTGTACAATATTTGATGTAAATAGATCTATAACAATGTATTAAATTTCAGCAAATTAGATATGCTCTCTTACTAATTAATTGAAAATGGATTACTAAAGAATATATCTACTCTAGCCTTTTCGAACCGCCAACATTTAAGAAAGCCTGATATTTCGACAAACAAATCTGGTAACACCGCTTAACACCAAACATAGTAATTAACACAAATTACATGATAATTTTTAATCAACATTGTGTCATCGATGACATAATGCGCTGATTATATTCACTTTCGGTGCCCCGATGAAAACAATAACCAACACCTACACATAAAAACGGGAACAACACTATCTATTAATAGTTAGGAAGCAATTTGTTAGAATTTTCGCAAAACTTACTTGTTGAGCAACCGGCTCGAGGATACTTTCGATTATCTTCGTGTGAAAGACAGGCATTTTGTTTACTGTTGTTGCTTCACTTTTACATTAGACGACAAAAAAAAATAAAAAGAAAATAATTTCACAATAAAACCACTAAAATAAAAATAACACAACCGAAGAACAAGAAAGACGGACAAACACTGACAGCTAGTGCTGCCAGTACAAATTTCTTAAAAGATTTTAGAAAAGGTACATTATTGTACGAGTCAACTAAGAAGATAATTTATTTAAAAGACCAATTATAGATCAAATCAGTAAAAGACTAGAAATTATACGTTTAATTTAAATTTATATGTATGATTTGTATCTTAGATATCAAAATCAACACTTATTTCAATATTCTCACAACTGTTAAAACACAGTACCATTAAGAGACACTTTAGCACAGGTGTTTACTGATTTGTGTGCACACTTTATGTTTTTATAATTTGTTTTAAGATGGTGGCATTATTTAGAATTAAAATTAAAATACAAATTTTCATCGTATAACATATTTTATAACAAAAAGGTAAGTAAAAGTGACATTTTGTGTATCAACATTGGGGACCCATGTCGTACCAAAATCCACGTTAGAGTCTTGTTCTAGTTAGGTTCTTGTTTTTTATTGGTCATCGTAAGCTTGTCTAATAGATATTTAGATAATATGTATTATAGTTAATGTTGGGAACGGTCGTTATAAGGGTATGACGACAATTATAGATACGTACACCTTGTCATTTATTCGATCAGTCTTTCAAGATCAATCGAGTATCAAATATACCTTCAACAGCATACAGTAATAATTCTGATTCTTCTACATTATTATTATCTCCAGAAATGTAAATAGTCAGGTGCTCTGTGTGAGAATAAACCCGTTTCTTTTTTTTTTTTTTTGGAACTGACTACCCTATTGTCTTCACACGCCTTTACAGCTTCACCGGACTACATAATCCCACCTTATTTTCGCTACGCCATTTATAGGCTTGCTACGTATTAAAGGGTAGCGTGTAACATTTATGTCAATAAAAATACTTTTTGACTGGAGAACGGACAATTACACCGACAGATATAATATAATAGTAGGTAACACTTTGCATCAGGAGAGAGAGGTACACTTTCGATAGGAGTACCTACTATTATTCTGTAGGTACATTGCTTATTTACCTCGTTAGGTGGCGCATAGTCGTTGGTCCAAAGGATGCAACATCGTTCATAAAAAAACATCGATCTTTATAAACGATACATGGATGTTTTATCAATGTTACAGAAAAAAATTGAAACATAAATATAATGAAAATATTATCATTATCATCTATATATTAATATTTGAAGCAAAAACGTTGTACTCCTTTTTATGGCATAGTTAAAATTTATATGGCGGAGAAGTGCAGAAAGCTATTTATTTTATATAAAATGCATTATAAGTACATTAAAATAATTAAAATATGCTTTACTCACACTTCTGCTTGAATTTTATACAACATATACACACATGTAAATAAAAAAGACATTTTGACAGCCATCAATAGCAAACTTCAAAAAAGGTTGCGAAGGAGATTGATATGCTCGACTGTATGTATTTTTTACTCTTACGTTCCAATTACCCATTTTCATCCTACACTCAACAATGATACTATAATATATAATTATTATTATAATATAACACTTTGGATGTAACTGGTCAAATTACAGGTGGTGGCGCCGTTGAAATTGGGGCGCCTTTTAGCGGGGGGTTCTATGAGTGGATGTATATGCGGGGATGCTATAATTTATGCGAAACTATATTGCGATCTATTGTTAAGTACATCGTAATGAGCTATGTGACAAAATGGAGACGATATTGGTAAGGAATTGGGAAGGACGATATTGGCACATATCTCGTGTTGTTTGCGGTGTCACCTATTTAGACGGCTAGGTGATTGTTTTCAATGCACTGCACGGGTTGTTCTTGTCACCCACACTGATGTACACCATTGTCTATAAAAGGGAGTGTTGGCACGCACTATATGCAACAACGCGATTATCACTACTAAAACACTCGAACAAGCGAAAAATGCAACCGTGTAAGGACGCGGTGCGATGCGGTCTCTCTGTCGTGTGATGCGCTAACGACTATTGTATGTATTGCCAATAGAAGGATAGCAAACAATCCGATATTCACAATAATTTTCAACATCAGATATCGCCGGGTCCTAGTGAGACATCGCTGCACAATATTGTCGGACTAGTGGGAAAGACAAAGATCCTGCCGGAGTATGGTGAGTCTGTCTAGGTATCGCCACCGCCACCTACTTTACCGCTACCAGGCCCCGTTGTATTATCTAGCCAGGCCGCCTGTAGTGCGCCGTTAACACCACCAGTCGATTCGACCGTGGCATATACGTTTGACAAAAATGAGTCTAGGACTACCTTACCTACTCAGAAATCGATGGCGGACATTGTACGAGAAGAGAAATGGAAGACACTGGCTCCAAATGACCAGTGGATTCGTGTCCAAAATAAAAGACCTCGAAATCGTTGCATCGCGAAGCGAGGAAAAGCGATTCCTGAGCCTGGAAATAATTTTATGGCAGCGGAAAATAAAATTCCTATTTCCATTTATAATGTGGCGAAGGGCGTGTCCATGTGTGACATCAGTGCATACATTATGAAGAAGACAAACATCGTAGTTAGAATAGAAAAAATGAACATGAAATTAGCGAAAAATTATGAATCATACAAAATATTTGTACCAAAACAAACTTTAACAATTTTTTTGAGTGATGACTTCTGGCAGAAAGGTGTAGCTTATCTGATCTAAGAAACTGCGCAGATTATATGTTTTTTAACAAAGGTCATAAAATCCTGTTAGATAACATGTATGATAAGATTATTTGTATACTCGTTACCCGATTAGGCCTCCCACGGCAGCGGCTCAAGCCTAGGTTCGATCCCTCGGTAGGGAGCCTTTGAGTGCGTTGCTTGCGCGATACGGTGACACACAAATATACACCACTGCTACAACACTACACGTGCACGCATACACATGAAAGTGGAAGGGTTTACTTTTTTCCCTTATCGAACTGAAAAACTCTCAATTTTCCGATAATAAATATATGGAGGAGTTGTTGAGGCGTGTATGCTTGGTACACATATACGTTTCAACAACTCATACACATATGAATAGTTAGCTAGGTTAGCTGAGATAGGTCGCGATTTTGCATGCAACAGGCAACAGCCAAGCCGAGGTGTGCCGTGCACCCTTGAGCTGGTTGCCATAATGAAATCGGCTGAGTGCCTTAAGCGCTCGCCTTAGTAGTCCGGTGAAGCTGTTAAGAACTTGTTGGGTCAATAGCGTAGACATTTCGAAAAAAAATATATATATATATTTGTATACTCTCAGAGGCTGCTATATGTAGTTATAATACTACCGGTAAACGTAGAAGGAAATATGTTATCGGATGGAACAAACACGTCCGTGATGCTCATCGGAGGGCTCGAATATGTTTTCAGGCTTGATTGTATGGGGGCAAGCCAAGAGCAGGTCGTCTCTATAATGAAATGTTTGAAAGTAGGCGAGCTTTTAAATCTAAACTAAAATGGTGTCAAAATAATCAACAAATGATAAAAATGAATATAATAGCTGAACTCCACTCAAATAAAAAATTCAGTCAGTTCTGGAAAAACACTAATAAAATGAATCATAAACCGAGCGTTCCCGTCAGCGTGGCGGGAGTGCAAGAGCCTAGCGAGATTGCCACTATCATTTCAAGGTTGACTCTGCCCTGGGGAAATCGCGGCTGGAGCCCGATGCTGAGGATGGTGGTAAGCGTATTGTTACTTTTACTACGAAAGAAGTGTTTGCGGTGATCAAAGGCATGGTAGGGGGTAAATCCCCGGGTCACGATAACCGTAGCATCGAGCACCTGCAGCATGCTGGTGTACACTTACCCAGAGTGCTTTCTATGTTTTTTACCCTGTGTTTGGGCCACTCTCACCTGTCTTAGATACTAATACGTACTATAGTTGTACCAATCATCAAAAATAAAACTGGTGATGTTTCAGATAAAAACAATTATAGACCCATTTCTCTAACCACAGTGGCTGCTAAAGTACTGGACAGTCTGTTGAATCAGCAACTGGACAAACACGTCTCTCTAAATAATGCACAGTTCGGCTTCAGGCCCGGTCTTTCCACCGAGAGTGCTTTCCTGTGCCTTAAGCAGACTGTGGAGTATTACACAAGTAGAAAGACTCCTGTATATGCAGTCTACCTTGATTTAACGAAAGCCTTCAATCTGGTATCGTATGATATTCTTTGGGGTAAATTGAGGGATGAAGCTTGGTTACCTGGAGAAATTGTGCTGTTATTTATACATTGGTATAAGAACCAAAGAAACTTTGTAAGGTGGGCAGGCTCTCTTTCGTAGGTGTATGGACTGGATTGCGGAGTGAGGTAGGGGGGACTTACCTCTCCTACGCTCTTCAACCTATATGTTAACCAACTGATTGATGAGCTCTGCAGTACCGGCATTGGGTGTCATATAGACGGAGTGTGCGTAAATA
The DNA here is from genome assembly GCA_014332785.1 of Antheraea mylitta. NCBI lineage: Eukaryota > Metazoa > Arthropoda > Insecta > Lepidoptera > Saturniidae > Antheraea > Antheraea mylitta. Next base: position 1,081,160 of record JACEII010000112.1, read on the forward strand.
ACATCAGTTACGCAGATATGGTGCTTCTGAGCCCTTCCATCGGTGCTCTGCGAAGGCTTCTGAAAATTTGTGAGTCTTACGCGGTGGCTCATGGACTCAAATACAACATTAAGAAGAGTGAAATAATGATTTTGATCCCAGACAACAAACGATACACTTTTGTTCCGAATTTCACTTTATGTGGTACAGCTCTAAACAAGGTCGAGCGATTTAAGTATTTGGGTCACCGAAGATCTTAAGGACAATGTGGACGTGGATAGGGAACGCAGGACGCTGTGTGTCCGATGCAATATGTTGGCCCGTAGATTTTCACGGTGTACAGGGTCTGTCAAGGTTACATTTTTTAAAGCGTACTGTTAGTCATTTTACTCTTGCAGCCTGTGGGTTGACTATACGCAGCGAGTATACAGCGATCTGCGCGTTCAATACAATAATGCGTTCCGGGTGCTGATGGGGCTGCCGCGCTACTGCAGCGCCTCCACGATGTTCGCGGATGCTGCTACTCACGGCTTTGCAGCAATTATGCGCAAACGGTGCGCTTCTATTATGCGTCGCATGCGCGACAGCCCTAACAGCATACTGTGCGCTCTGACGGACCGGTGGGACTCTCCGATGCTGGCTCGCTGGATACGGCTACATGTAGTTGTACAGTGAATTTTCAACATCTTCGGGGGTCCACCCGAACCTGCAACTTTGGTAACATTGTGTGTTAAGTGTTTATTATTATTATTATTATTACTCAACTTAAACTTGTAATTATAGCAAAAAATATGGATGTAATCGTATGATGAGTCTGAATTAAATGATATATTATTATTATTATTATAGCGGGGTGAAAAGGTGACAGCTAATAACAATGCCGCGTCAAATTTAAATTCTATAAAGCGGCGTAACCAACAGGTTAATATTACAATAATATAATAATTTTAAATACACCGTATATATTAATAATTATATTTTTTAAATAATTATATAAACAATTACTCAACCAATATATCAGCACCCGTTTTACAAAATGAATCTTCTGGTGAATCTGAAAAAAAATAAACGTGTACATATTGTTCACGTGACATTGCATCCCGAGGATAGAGGATAGAGATGCAATCTATATAAACGCGAACTAAAACTAGTTTCATTAATATAAGTGGTTGGCGCCTTATAAATACATTTAATATCTGCTAATGAGATGTGTTTCTGACCTTCATCTCATTGATCTAGTGCG
>JACEII010000112.1:1088919-1135928 GCA_014332785.1 Antheraea mylitta
GCCTTAAGTTGCCTATGTACGCGCTCTATCATACCATTTGCCTGTGGATGATATGCGGTTGTCCTTTGTCGTTTAGTGGCAAAAGTGATGAGGAGTCTGCGGAATAAGTCAGACTCAAATTGAGTACCTTGGTCGGTCGTGATACAGAGTGGTATGCCAAATCTAGAGATCCATTCTCTAGTCAAAGTCTCTACCACTTCTTCTGCGGTTATAGAATGCATTGGCCATACTTCTGGCCACCTCGTTACCCTGTCTATTGCTGTCAAGCAATAGCGATAACCATTGCAAACAGGCACTGGTCCTATGATGTCCATATGGACATGGAGGAATCGACCAGATGGGGTTTTAAAATTACTGAGAGGAGCGGTATTATGCCTGGAGACTTTACTGCGTTGGCAGGCAGGACACGCTCGCGACCACTCGTGACATTCTTTATTAACTGATGGCCAAACATACCGCTCGGTGACAAGGCGGGTGGTAGCTCGTGCGCCGGGATGGCTCAAATTATGCAGCTTATTGAAGACAACCCGCCGCAGTTCTGGAGTCACATACGGACGCGGCCTATCTGTGGAAACATCATAGAATAGAGAAACGCCAGTACCAGGAATATTAATTTTGGTAAGTTTGAGGCTTGAACCGTTTTTCAATAAATTTTGAAGTTCTTCATCAGTGCCTTGAGAGCGTGCTAAGGTTTCATACTCTTGCTCTAATGAAATTGCCTCAATTCGTGACATGGCATCAGCAATAAGGTTTTCAGAACCTTTAATGTACTGAATGTCAGTTGTGAATTGACTGATGAAAGATAGTTGGTTCAGCTGTGCTGGTGGAAGCTTCTCTCGTCTTTGTACAAAAGCGTATAACAGCGGTTTGTGGTCAGTGAAAATGGTTGCATTGCTAACTTCTAAAATATAACGAAAGTGTTGTACACTTTCGTATATTGCTAATAGCTCTCGGTAATAAGCAGGCCACTGTGACTGTTTGGAAGTCAATTTTTTACTGAAAAAAGCTAATGGATGCCATTGACCATTGACTTGTTACTGCAAACACGATCCCACGTGAATGCTGGAAGCATCTGTGAACAGACCGAGAGGTGCATCGTTAATTGGATGTTGAAGTAAAGTTGCCTTTGAAAGACTAGTTTTACAGGCTTCAAAATGCTCCAACAGCTTGGGCGTCCATAAAAATGGTTTTGCGCCTTTACTGTTGGTGGCAACTACTGCGTCAATGAGTGGTGCTTGAAACTGTGCAGCATGAGGAATGAAGCGGCGATAAAAATTTAGCATACCGAGAAAACGTCGTACACCTTGGATAGTTTTAGGAGGTGAATAATTCAGTAAAGCTTGTACTCGATCCTGAGGAGGGCGAGTTCCTTCTGAGTTAATTGTGTAACCCAGAAAAACTACTTCTGGGGCACCAAACACACACTTTGATGCGTTCACTATGACGCCATAATCTTGTAGGCGCTTGAACAAGATTCTGAGATGGTCTTTGTGCAGGGATTCGGTCTCAGAAAATACGAGGATATCGTCCACGTAAGGGAAAACGAAATCCAATCCCTGTGTGACCTCATCAATGAATCTTTGGAACGTTTGTCCAGCGTTGCGTAAACCAAAGGTCATATAGGGGAATTCGAAGAGGCCAAATGGTGTAACAATGGCGGTCTTCGGGATATCTTCATGGTATACTGGAATCTGATGGTACGCCTTTACCAGGTCGATGGTACTAAAAATTTTGAACCTGCTAGATTGTGGCTAAAATCGTTGATATGTCGGACAGGATAGCGATCGGGTATAGTTCGCGCATTTAGGGCGCGATAATCGCCGCAAGGACGCTAAGAAAGGTCTTTCTTGACCGTCATGTGAAGCGGAGAGGACCAAGCACTTTGAGAGGGGCGGGCAATGCCGTTCCGTACCATGCTTTCAAATTCGCTCTTGGCAGCAGTAAGTTTCTGAGGAGCTAATCGACGAGGTCGACATGATACTGGAGGCCCGTCGGTAGTCCGGATATGGTGGACTGTGTTGTGCTTATGAAAGCGAGGAAGACCGGGAGGTCGGAAAATGTCTGAGAATTCTGCAAGCACTTGTGCAAATGCAGAATCTGAGGGACCTATTGCCTTAACGCTAGAATGCTCAATCACAGCTGTGGAAGCGTTTGCTGACAGACCAGTCTTACCATCCTCTATCCTCTTGTTGTGACAGTTTGGCAAAAGATGGTAGTGTGCCAAAAAATCTGCGCCAATAATGGCAGTACTGACATCTGCGACTACAAAATCCCAACTGAAGTCACGGCGTAGTCCCAAGTCAAGTCGGAGAGTGACGGTGCCAAAAGTTTTAATTGAGCTGCCGTTAGCGGCACTGAGCTCCCAGTTAGAGGGATATCTTTTTTCTCGTAACCAACTATATGGGAAACAGCATAGATCAGACCCCGTATCGACTAGGAACCTATATTTCGTAACCCTATCCGTTACAAACAAGCGGCGGTTCTTATGATCTAGTGAACAGCAATCAGTGTCCGTCGTCACTGATTGCTGCTTGGGTTCTTCTTCAGTCCACTCACAAGGAACAATGCATTTGTTCGCCTTCTTACCGAATTTGTTGTGATACCAACATCGTAGCGCAGGTGTGTGGTGTCGTCTTCTGCTGGTAGAGGGGCTACGGGATGCACGTTGTTTTTGGTTTTTTAGAGACGCTATTTCATGTGTAAGTTGCTGCACCATTTCTCTAAGCGAAGCCAATTGCATTGCTGGTGAGTCCATATTGTAGACGGTTGATGGTTCAAGCTGAGATACAGTCCTCGTTCGTTCCTTGTTGAGTTGTTGAGTTGGAAGTGGATGAGTCACGGGTCATGCAGGGGTTCTTTCCTCTGCGTAGTTGGCCGTCGTGAAATTTGTCGGTGCAGTGTAGAAGTCACCGTTGTATAGGGCCTCGCCGTTCGGTTGTGAAAATTGTGATTGCTCGATAATGTTTCAGCGCCAATCACATGCGTCGGAGGTCACCAATTTTGGGGCGTGTTCAATGTGTTATTATTATAAAATCAAACACTGACTTTGCAACCGAAACTTTTGTCCACTTTTGTCGAGGAAAAATTTGTATCTTTTTATCACAACGAATATGTCGTTGTTTTTGAAAAAGGACAGAGACAATTTTCTATGGCCAGTACGCTACAGTCTTAACAGCTTCACCGGACTACAATCCTTTTATGGTGCCTGCTTTGGAAGAGAAGTTTTTGTCTTTAAAGGACCCGCATACACCGCATATTTCGCCTTGCACGCCGCTGCTCCGTACGGGGTGTTGAGTTGCAGGTTAGTCCACGCTTATTATTTGGGGTTCTTGTTATTTTATTTATTTATAGGCAAGGCCACCAACCGCTCTTTCGCTTTCGATTTTTTTATACTGCATATCCTGGTGGGGCCTATTTGCACGTTCCCACCAGCCCCTTCAATAGGTATACATATATCTTATTTTAAAGGTTAAAAACAGTTTTTATACTCTTCTTTTTACGTTCATTTATTTAAGTGAAACTTCTTAGGGCACAGTGGAAATACATCTTTGTACCTAAGCGTTACGTTATTTTCCCTCGAACTGATTATGCTATTGACCTAGCAAGGTCTTACCGACTTCACCGGACTACTAAAGCGAGCGCTTAAGGTACTCAGCCGATTTTATTTTGGCTACCAACTCAAGGGTACACGGCACACCTCGGCTTGGCTGTTGCCTGTTGCATGCAAAATCGCGACCTATCTTAGCTAACCTAGCTAATTATTCATATATGTATGAGTTGTTGAAACGTATATGTGTACCAAGCATACACGCCTCATCAACTCCTCCATATATTTACTATCGGAAGTATTTGAGTTTTTAAGTTTGATAAGGGAAAAATAAGTAAACCCTTCCACTTTCATGTGTAAGCATGTAGGCGTGCATGTATGTGGGGGTGATCATGTAGTGTTGTAGCGGTGATTTATATTTGTGTGTCACCGTATCGCGCAAGCAACGCACTCAAGGGCTCCCTACCGAGGGATCGCACTTAGGCTTGAGCCGCTGCCGTGGGAGGCCTAATCGGGTGTGCTTGTGAATAGACGTTAGAAATAAAATGAAGGATAACAATGAATCGATGTTTTATTACGTAATTTTATACAATTAATAAACCTTAAATAATGAGTCTAAAATTATATTATTTATGCAATTGGATTAATTGAAGTAATGTGCATATTAATGACCTATTTCTTTAATAGTTAACTGTACATTATAGGTACATTCTATAGAACGTTAACTACACATTTTAATTATAAAAATGAAGGATATTATAATACAATGGAAAAAATATAACAATTCAAATTTCAGATCCGTATACACTAATCAAACCTACATGCCTAATAACAAAATAAGACAGAAATTTTACAGCACTATAGTTTTACATGGACAGGGCCGAATTAGCCATGTGCATTTGAAGGTAAATGCCCCTGCGACGGCAGAATAAGAACAATTACAGTATACAATAGGTAATTATTTAGCTGATATTAAATATTATAAACCTAATGTGCGATTATACAAAATCTATTATCAACATTGAAAATTGACCCGTATATAAACGAACTTGCTGATTTTAAGAACTATATATTTCTATTACTCCATTATCGTACTTTCTTATTATATCTAAGATAATATTTATATTAATGAACTAGCATATAATAAGTTTGTAATATTGAAAAGAAGACATGCAATGTTGATTAACATTGACAAACCTTGTTACGGGTTACATTAACTCTAACATAATCAACTTTTGTTGGTTTGCTGCTTAATTATATGTAGATTTATTTTCTAGGCTATACTCGCTACTCATTATGTTATAATAAGGAACTGAATATATGAGCGTAAATAGGGTAAGCTAGTAAGGGAACGTAAAAAATCGTTGCTAGGTGGTAGAGCCACGCTGAAGCTATTACTTGTGTCAGCATGAACGGATCGGCTCACTCAGGGTAGTACCACCCTCTCACAGAAAACCGACGTGAAGTAACAGTGCATGCATTGTTGCGTTTCGTTCGGTTAGTGAGAGTACCGGAGGCCCACCTCTTCTCCCCTCCCTCTTACCTCCTCACTCAAACACAGGTTGGCAACGCACTTGTGTCTCCCCTGGTGTTTCAAGTGTCTATGGACGACGGTGATCATTTAACATCAGGTGACCCGTCTTTTGTTTCGCTACCTATGACATAAAAAAAAACTTCAGATTAATAAAGGTTTCCGCCCACTACACCAGTAGATACTATGATGGTGCTATGGATGTAAAAGAAATACGATAGAGATTATTATATCCACTGGAACATATCATCGTACATTCCCTGTCGATTCGTTCATGACACGTTTCGATGTTGATCACATGCGGAACGATCTCGTGAGTGACATGTACTAATTTATACAAAGAATATTTTCTGCATGTTTTAATAGGTTTAAAATCATAGTGCAGTCCACTACAGTGAGTTGAGATTCAAATACTTGTATTATTCGGTTTTTTATACTTTGCCCCCACACAACTTACTGAATCTAAGCCTGGTCACAGACATATTTACTATTTTATATAATAGAGTATAATTATTTTTAAACATTACAAAACTATAACTAAGCTACGTTTAAGAGGTATATTGTGTCCTGAGATTCATTAAATTGTTCTTATTCTAATAGGTAGATAATAATGTAACCTATCCTATCCTATGTAAACTAACCTAGATTATTAATACTATACTTCATAAAGTAGGCAGAAATTTTTTAGGACAATATCTCATAAATATGTCATTAATAATTTAATTAATTAGAAAATTTTAATCTAGAGTTGACTTACTTTAGGCCTTGGGTGTAGCGGTAGTAAGCCTTGCTGTTGAGCTGATAAGTTGCAATAACTATTTCTAAACATTGTTAGATTCAGTGTCATGAGTATAAAAACTATCTGTGGCTCATATTTAAGTGTCTACCGCAATATATGCTACCCATACTCTGGAATTAGTAACTTAGTGTGTAGTCATATTTGTACGTTTTCTTGAATACTTACAAGCAACGTTATCTATTGGTTCCAAAACGAAGTGCATTTTCATTTTTGGAAACCAACGATTTCGGCTACTAATTTTTTTTTTTTTATATTGCCGCCTATATGTTCTCAACCATTCTTCAATATATCTAATCACACTTACGTGAAAAATTACATATGCCATACAGGATAAAATAATATTTTATACTAGAAGAAATACCAAAAATTACCCGTGTTGTAATTTTTTTTAAATCCTTCAAATGTCTTCATAAGCAAGATTCTGAGTTGTATATATAATATTTTGTTGTAGGACAATAATGAGCTACTGAAAGAGGTCAAGTAGTGGAGAGGTCATACAAAATTAATTCACTAAATTTGTACTACTAATTTACATAAATTGCAACACTTTTGATAATAACGAATATTTGAAAAAAGCTTCATCGAAATGCATCAACTATTTCAGGTACATAAAAGTGGTTAAACAAACTAAGAAAACCATAGGCACGGTAGTAGGGATTCTGCTAATAATTGCCTAACTGACATCCTCAATTTTAATATTTGTCAACACATATTTCCATCATTGAATATCAATCAGTCCCTATATTAGAATACAGTTTTTACAGAACAGATTATGAGCAAAGTAACACAGAAAAATCGTTTACAAATACTCAACAATATCGCATTTGATAGATATATTGGGACAGCTGACTCCATAGCTGAGGTTTAATCCGTGCGGCTGACTCTTATGGCGTTCTGTCAGCAACTTTTGAAAGATAGGTAGGATTGCGCATTCAAAAAGTTCCGATTCAGAACTGGCAGTGTACATCTTACGCTGTTCCGCAGAATCTTGACGTTTGGAATCGCTCCTGTATGCAGCTGATTTACGCTCCTCTCGTTTGTTTGGAGAACCTATAATTTGATTTGTATTTGTTAAAGAAAACAATAACATATCCATCAATCATCACTTTATGGATATCTTTAGCGTATCCAGTTTTTACATTAGCCAGTGCTCTTCTAAAAATCATGTTATTTTTGTACAATAATACTGCAAAGGTTATTGTTAATAGATCCTAATCTCTAAACTATCGCCATTAGTCATTATTGTATTCAATATCACCCTATCTTAACTATGATTAGATTTAAGATCTACTAAAAAAATCATCATAAATTTTTACAAACTATTAGCTTCTGCCCGCGACTTCATCCGCGTGGCATAGTTACTTTGGGCCAACGCTCACACGTAGCGGAAACTTTCAAAAGGAAAAAAAATGATTTTGAAACACTCTTGATTGGTTCTCCACTTCTATTGTTCTTAGCGTGATGATATATAGCATATGGTCTTCCTCATTTAATGAGTAATCTAAAACTTACAGAATGTTAAATCGGACCAGTAGTTCCCGAAATTAGCATTAGCACGACCTTAGCAAACAAACTCTTCAGCTTTATAATATTTATAGTATAGATGAATTTCATTTAAGAAATCAGTCAATCCATACTTTGCATCTGATTGGTATTCTCTTAGATATACTATACACAGTAATAGATTTGTTTAAAACAACTTCTATCAATATTGCGATAAGACTTACCAGATTTATTTCTAGAGGCAACATTCGGGCTACTCTTATGGTGATCAGGCCTTGGCTGGTGAGATGCCTGCGTTAATCGGGGAGAGTCTCCAGTTTTCGCTCTCTTCAGAGGTTCCGCTTCTTGTCGTAACCTTTTCGCTGGCGAATCCTGACCTTTGGAAACCCTAATCGTATCAGGGTCTGGCTTCCACGTTTCCGTCTGTTGAATGACATCGGGGACAGGTTTTTTGGCGTTTTCATGTTTTCGAACAGCTTCTGATTTTGTAGTCCTTTCTTCATGATAAGTTCTCACCTTTGAAATATTTGAGTGTTGTTACAGAGTAGGTTAGTAGGTTACAAGTCGTATTTGACCATTGTTACAAAGAAGTTTAGTAGGTCACAAGTTGTACCAGTAATAATATTCTGCCTACCATTGTCAATGTATATTATATTCTCCGTAGTCGGCGTTATTCTTAAATTGTAAAATATTTAGCAACAATTATAATAAACACATTTTAGTAAAACCAGTTGAACAAAAAACTGAAATTTTAAGATTTGTAACAAGTTTCATCTAAACGCGGAAAAACATACCTGAGCCGAAGACTGTCTTCGTTTAACCTGACTCTGCTGAGGAGGCGTACTTACAGGTTGTGGGAATTCAGACCCACGACGCTGAAATAAAATTTATAGTCTTCCCATATCCTTTTATATAGGTTCTCCACGTTTTGTGTATGTTATATTTAAAGAGCAAATGTTAATATAAAAAGTAACACAAACACAGCTACAATTGCTCTATTCCCATTTCATGATCACATGCTTAGATATATATTTAGACGTTTACGATGCCCTTACATATGTTGGCTATAATGCATTTATGTCCACTTCTCTAACGAATCTTACTTCTTTTATTACTATATGCAAGGTAATTTTAATGTTTTACAAAAAGAAGCTTGTGTCCTGAACGGTGTTCCACACTCGATCAATAAAATTGAAATATTTATTGTCTTGGTTCTTAAACTTAACGTATTGTGAACATTTTCTCATATTTTACCTACTAATTATTGAAGATTAAGACACTGCAGACACTATAAGGAATCGTTGTTTTTTAATTTCAAAAGCTGTATACAGTTGCAATTGGCATGCCAGAAATGTTAAACTGTTCACTAACCTTTGACATACGATCGGATATTCTAAGGGTTTCTGCTTCCCGATAACCTTCAGGTGTATTCCCTCTCGCTGGAGCAGCTAAAAATATAAATATGTATACTTTTCCATGTTAAACAATTGCTTTATTGGATAGCTGTAACTCGGTATATGCTTCTGTTAGGATCGAAGTGTTAATATAACTGGTATAATTATTAATTTTGCAACCTATAAAACAAAGTTAAACCTTAATAATATTTATATGACTAAGAATACTTTTCAAATATGGTTGCTAAATGACATACCTACTACAAAAAAAAAACCATTTATCATTAACATACATCGTGACATTTTCTTCATTGAAACCTCAGAACCAATGTAGGATTTGAATATTTGAACTTTTTCACTTTCCCTATTTTGCAAATGACACTATGTTTAAAATTACTATTATTATAATACTTTGGAATATTATACTTACTTAAATTGATAGAAGCGTTAGATGCTCTCCTTTCAACGGATTTGGTATCAATATCTCTATGAAAAATAAAACTGAACATTATAATTCAGTCTATTAAGAATTTTATTCTTAAAGTTAGTAGCAAGATTACTGAATATACAAATCCCAAAATATTCTCGGATCGTTTCAAGCACGTTTTCAAGGAACAAGGACTGAATCAACGCAGTGTCCACCTGTGTATATAAAGTGTAGGAATGATGCGTTATGAAAAATATACACACTCGTTTGTTCGCATTATCAGTCTGTAAGAGACCTACTGCAAGGCCAAAGGCATCTTCTCGAAGGAAAGTATGGGCATAATCACCACACGCCAGCCCATTATGTATTACCGATGTCAAACTCCGAGAAATTAATAGTTCTATATTTTTGTTCACATACAGTAGTACTATATGAACATTTCTCAGGTTTTAGATTTGCTTACGGAGTTCTCCTTCATCATCAGTTAACAGTGTTACCAATTTAAATTAGTAAACGAACGCAAATTCCAATTAATTCGTTGATACATGCCAGGGTTCGAACCTGCGGACATCAGATTGATATTCCAATGATCAAATCACTCAATCATCATGTCTTTAGTTAATAATTTTTGATTAAAATGAAATGTTTTCAAATACTCAAATGTCGAAGCAATCACTTTTACCTGGGGTGATGGGGTGAAGATTGTTGTCTGCTCTTCTCCGATACACTTCTCTGCATGGGAGAATGGTGGTGACCCGAAACTGTGTTGAAATTGCTTTATATTACAATCACGGACAAATGTTTTTCTAATATAGTCATACTTTTATCTTCTTGATAACAGAAAAAGATCTCGCAGATAAATTTAGACCGTGAAAAATGTAAAGTCGTTAACCCAGAACGCAACTTAAAGGATAATTTTAGTAAGATTTATACTGTATGCACATATTAAACCAAAAAATCTTATATATACGACCTAACATTTCCGAAATAAAACTTACTAGGAGGAGTCTTTTGGCATGTATATTGGAAAGTGTTCGTATCCCATAGATCACTTTGTACCACGATGAAGTTTTCCTTCTTTTTCTTCTCTGAATCCCTTCTTTGACCTGAATTATAAACATAGTTAAACATGTAACGCAGTGAATTTTAATAGCACCTTATTAGTAATTAACTATTTGTCTAGCACTCTGTTATGATTTCATATAATCAAATCTACTTCAATCTATATTATGATAATTTATATTAATAGTTTTAAATAAAATTTATACCGTTATATAAAAGTACTTACAAGATTTTCTTCTTTCAGTAGATGAGTATTCATGATCAACGTCTAGAATGTCTTCAGGTTCTTGTTTAGGTCTTGGAGGTGGCAGAGGATCTCTCTCCTGACCTTTAATTGTACAAAAACGCAATCGATAACGTTTATAATAATAACTAAAAAAAAATATTAAGTAAAGTCATATGTCTAAAGAAAAGAAAGCGCACGAGTTTCATAAACGGGCTTGCTAGTTTGATACACCTTCCATCCCCCAACCCCCCTTCCTTTTCCTTAAAAAACAGTACCTACATGGTTGCTGACACTTATAAAATTCAAACACTCATGTGAACCTGTGGTGCATTCCAAGTCTCCTGTTATCACCCATATCAATTTAGTAAAAGGTTGTGATTATCTAATAATGTTGTTTGTCATACCAAAATAATGACAGTCTCAAGATAACTTTTAACGTATTAAAATCAGTTATTTATGTTTAATCCTTTACAATTGATAATACATCCTAGCTGACCCGGTCACGCGTTACTGTGGTTTTGATAAAGGAAAAGATTAACAGGACAATTGCACCATAAAATAAACTGGAGTTGAAAAAGAAATTCAAAATTAAAACGTAGTGCCATCTATGAGACATCTATAACAATCGCTTCTAGAGTTTTCTCTCCACAAACTAATTTATAACGCCATCTTCTTGAGATTAATGAATTTTATAATTAATAACAATAATGAACATTGACAATCAATTTGTAATTTCAAAATATTGAGGCCAAAAATCGAGATATAAATTGTCCTATCTCTCAAGTTGAACCTAATTATACATTACATTATAAATGCCAAAGATCGGTTGAGTAGTTTCGGAGTTCATCGTGGACAAACATCATGACACTGGACTTTTATATGTTTAAGGTAATAACTTTTATATTGCAGTTATCTATACTGCCTTTATATTGTCTAGAGGTTCAATTTGTAATGAAGTGTGTATTGGACCGTATCAATATGTACTTAATTACTCAGATCATGTAAAAAAGGTTTATACAATGCTCACCTATCACTTTCCTCTCCATTCCGGGAGGTGGTTCAATGTCTTCCTGATCAACAGATACGTGCATGATGTCTGCGAGGAGTGCTCCTTGACTGACACTTGACATCCGCCTGTGACCTCTCGATCCTGACTTGTATTCACGTGATGGCGTCGTCTTCGTAGAGAGGGAATCCTGGGTCCTAACAATCTTTTTTTGAGGTTCTGGTGTCTGTAAAATTCATTCTTTTGAACCTTGTCTACATATAAATTAAATAATGCAAGGGTACACACGGATAATAATAGTAATAGTTTCAGATACAATAAAAGTCGTAATCTGGTGAAGTTGTTAAGACCTTGCTAGGTAAATAGCGTAGTCAGTTCGAGAAAAAAAAAGAATAAAAGCAATGTTTTGAAATATAAACCACTTAAAGTCGATCAAAATTTGTACGATGTAGAACGTATTTTTTTAATTTCATAAAATTAGGAAAAAATAAAAATATGTCAATGTAATGTAAATATTTTTTATACAACCATCGCTGATAACAATATAAATTTACATTATTTACAGTGATAACAGGGAAAAGGACAGGTAGGTCACTTGATGTTAAATGATCACCACCGTCCGTAGACACTTGCAACACCAGGGGAGTCGCAAGTGCATTGCCAGCTTGTGTCTGGGAGAGCAAGGAATTAGGACGGGGAGAGGTAGGGGGAAGGGAGATGGTCTTCCAGTGCTCTCACTGACTAAACGAAACGCAACAATGCATGCACTGTTAATTCATGTCAGTTTTCTGTGATAGGGTGGTACTACCCCCCGGACGAGCCGATTCTTTCATGTTGAAACTAGTAATAGCTTTAGCGTGGCTCTACCACCTATAAACAGTTCAATAAAGAAACAGTTTAAACTTTTTTTAAGTAATCAGATCATTTATTGTGTTTATATTAACATAAAAAAATTTTGCCTCTACACTTATCAATCAACTTGTATTGTAATCAAAAACCAATTATCCTGTTCAATTTAGATATATTGCTTAAAGTTTGGAATTGTTACCATGTACCTTATTGACCTTCGGCGTAGTTGTTTTTGCATACATTGGTTCGTGGAGCTTTGCTGGAACTGATTTTGGAGTAGATGTCTCCATTGTTTTTAACGCAGGAATAGTTTTTATTTCAGCTTTAGTTGGTTCTGTGGTCTTTGTCACTGGTTTTGGTACTGGTTCAGGGTCCTATAGAAAAGTATTCCTTTAGATTCGTATTCATTGTTTCTCATAAATTAATGATAAGATATCACTAACCTCAGCTGCAGTCCATCCATAAGGTAATTTCGCCAGCTGATCTTTTTCAGGGACAGCTTTGGACGATGGTGGGCTTGTGTAATCCAAGTGGTTTTTGAACGAAACGTTTTTAGTTTGTTCTTTTTTTGGTTCTTTCGGCGGCGGCTCTTTGATGGGTTCTGGAGGGGCTGAAGGTTTTGATCTAAAATATATAGTAATATCATCGGTTTTGGAAGTACAAAGAAGGAGTCGAATGGCCTTATTGTTGAATTAGTAACCTATAACCTCTTAATCTTGGAATTAATAACATTTTTGACGTGACAACGTCTTATAAATTGGTTTGCCGGGTGACACTTCAAGAAACTGCGTTACGCTCCGCTCACGTTATGCGCTCACAATGAGAGCGAGTGAGAGGCACGCGTCCCTTCCACTCGGGCATGGTTAGCCCGCCTAAGAGCGAGAGAGACTACTATACGAAAATTATTTTACCACTCAAAGTCGTTGTCACGTAAAACTTTCGCCCGTATACCGACTTTACAGGCAACCAATTTTTTTTACACAGTTTTAATATTTTTGTTAATTAATCGTAAATCTGAGGAAGAAATATTATTTTATTCTTACTTTTCAGTTGCCTGTTGATTTTGAAGATTAATATATTCGACGTCAGCACCAGCAGACGCACTGAGACTGCAAACCGATGTTATATCGCTGGTTTCTGAAAAATTATACATTACATATAATGTTATTTAATTTTCATTACATTATAAAACAAAGTCTTCTGCCACGACTGTCTGTCTGTTCGCGATAAACTCAAAAACTACTGAACGGATTTTCATGCGGTTTTCACCAGTTGACAAAGTGACACATAAGAAACGTTTAGGTATATAATTTGTTAAGGATTATTTTATAAGCGCAAGACAACATCCCCCTAGCCCGCTAGTTTTAATATAAATGCATCTTTAATTATTCCTTAGATTTTGACATTTTGGCAATAATTTATTTCGTATACTCTATTGGTATTTGACAGACAATCGTAATGAAATCCACGAATAATTACGAAATGTATTGTTCGTGGTAATTATGTTTATAGACTATGAACAAACTTGGAGGTCTCATAATCTGCCTATATATAGAGTTGCTAATAGTAATATTATCTGGTGTTTTCCCACGTAGTAAACAATATGGAATACCTGGATGACTGATATTTTCTTTCGTAATTGGTAATCTAGTTTTCAGAGTAGCTGGAGACCGCGAGTCTCTTGTGGATGATTCAGAACCAGCATCGCTACCCAGTTTACTTAAAAGCATCTGAAAATGGTGAATGTATTTATGACAGTTGAAAGCCAATGATGCCTTTGATAGCGTGTGACACAGTGACGATTGAAATTTAGTCGTAACTTCTGATGTAGGAAAATATCGTGATGAAATCATAGCATAGTGGTAGGTTTTTTCTAAATCCGCTTGGTTACTAACTTCAAATTGAAGATCTGTCGCCGAGGACCTGTTAGTGTATTCCCGACACACGTACTTAAAAGCAGTACCCACTAGGCTTGGTTTACCATCTTAGACCAGATGGTCATTTAATAATATCAGATGAGATTGTCATCAAACGATAAAAACTAAAAAGCATAAAAAATCAAGTTAATTGACATCATAGTTTTATTGCAAAAATATATAGCAATTTATATATTTGTTCAATCATTTCGTTTCTCGAATAACGTATAGGTATGTGACTAAATTCCTCCTAAATGATTTTTTTTTTATATTTTTTTATTATTGTTTTTCTATTCTGCAGACTCTTGGTCCGCACCTCTTTTTTTGCTTAAATGTAGTATTTTGTATACGTAAAAATCGTATCCGTGAATGTATTTTTTTATTAGTAATTTATTAAATATTAACTGTCCAATTATTATTAACTATTGTTGGTTTAATGACGTTATTGTTTTTATAGCGCATTTAAATTCTTTATGGTCCTCCCATATTCGTTATCCTCCTAAATGGTTGCACCGATTTTGATGATTTTTTTTTTTGTGTTTTTCAATATATTCACAAACGGTTTAAATTTCCAACTGCAGCGGCAGGAGGCGCTGCGGTTGAATTGTAAGATTTTTTTCTTATCAAAGAAGGAAAACGTCTGCCAGACCCATTAGTTACTATAATACAAAGCTATAATTGATATACCTGCAACTCATTCTCTTTTGCCTGCAAAGTTCGCCTGTAACGATTGTTGTATTGCCTTAACTCTTTCAGCCTTCTCTCAAGCTCAGGTCCGGGTGAGCGACATTCATGAGTGGAGGCTGGACGAAGAGTAGCTCTTATTCGCCCAGACGCAGATCCTGGTTGCCCATTACGACGCAGCTCTAAAAGCTAGAATATCAAAGTATTATAGAAAATTATAGTACCAAACACATCGTTCAAATATTTGACTGCGTACTATAACCTCGTAAAAACTATCATGTAGCATTTAGGCAAAAAAAAGTCATCTACAAGCCTAGTGTACAATAGGATGTAAATTTAAGTTTTTTTGGATTTCGTTTGTAAAATGTCGCGCTAACTATAATCTCATCTAATATTGCGATTAATACCATGGTATTTGATAAACAATTGTCTAAAAATATTACTTCATTTATAAATCAGGATCTGCATTTAAAAGAACAATAGATAAAACATATTGGTAGAGTTTTCCATTAAAAAAAAAAAAACTAAAATGCGTGGGCCTGAAAAAACATATTTAACACTGGATTTTTAACTCATGTTGATCATTAAAGCTTGGGCCTTATACCAATATAGCCCTTATCATCAATTTCGATCTAAATACTTACTTTCGGAACGAAAACTAAACACAAAGTTCCTGTCGTGCAGAATATGATGAATATACCAATAAGAACGAACAAGGCGTCTTTATGATCTGCCAGAACCTGAAATAATAATTAAGCACATTTATTTACTTATTTGTTGCAAACAATAACAAGATTTACACTACAACAGAATGTATGTACATTGGAAAGCATGACTGTATACAAGAGAAACCTTAGGTAATTATAGGTATTTTGTAAACATTACATGCAGTGGAACAAGTAACATACCTAAAAGGTTAAGAGGAAAACTTATATTACTAATTACTAATACATTAGCGCATCTCAGAGGTGTTGGTCCTAATACCCAAGGGACGTAGAAAATAATTATGCACTCTTAGGTGGACCAATATTTTTTTGTGTTATTTCTATAATTTTGACATATTGAATGGAACAGAATTAGTAAAAAAATTGTTTCATTGTATCTTCTTTTAACATATTCTACAGGTTTCATAACCGCTTATCCTTTGGTTGATCTCCACTAAGATTATCCACAAAAAATCTTTTAGGTATTAAAGTGATCTATGCAGACCATAACTGTATTGATTCAGTTTTAAACCTACTAATACTATACTTTCAAGCGATCGCATATTTGCTATTTAGCTGAAAGGTTATAATTGAATAATTATAATGCGAGGAGTTTTTCCATAAGCTAATAGCAAGCTGTTTCCGATTCACAAATTTTATAATATTCTTTACCGGAACAATACTTGTCATTTGTATAGACATGTGCTTACTGCGTAAGGGAATTATAAAGATTATGTAATTATTCCTCACCAGGGTTATAGCAGCACCCATAATACACATGATAAGCACGTTGTAAACGGAAAGTCCGATATGCTGTGAGTCATTCAGTGCTGGGATGGACACGTGTCGGGTCTCCCACGCTAGAAACGCTCCGAAAACCTTCAATAAATAATTGTTTACGTAACCATTATACACAGAAAATCAGCGGAAAATTTATCTTTTAGTTGATTAAGTTGGGAACATTTCAAAGATGTATTCGACCGAAAGGAGTTTTACATCTACGAATATAATTTTATATGCAAAAATATTTGGTATAATCTGATTTTGATATTTTTACAGGTTGCGAAATAAAATATCTTTTAGACATATTTTAGAGTTTATATTGAAGTAACTTTAATACGTTTTTCTAAACCTATTTAGTGTCCAGTTGCAAAATTATGTTCTGCTCTTGTTTTATCATACCAAACTTTTGTTAACTTTGTTTATATTTTTGTAGAGATATATTACTAAAAATACTTTAATCAATAATAACAGGTTCAGTGATATGAAATAACTTTATAGCTCATTCTAAAATTCATTGTCGTTTCTAATAAAAATATGTATTGCTAATTTTTTTGATTTCCTAATATATCCATTCGACGAACTAGTTAGTTTAAATATTTGATTAGATTAGTTTAATTAGTTAAAAGTATAAAACACGTAAAGAAAATGAAAATTATTATAATAACATACCAGTAGTAGCCCTTTGTAAGCATAGATGACGCCAATGAAGATGGGCATTCTTTCAGACTGGCAATACTCATTCTCTTGGACGATGACTATATCTTCACTTGTCGGATGAGGCTAAATAGACATATGAAAAAAAAAGAAATAAAAGTATGAATACACAGTGAAGTTATTGTTTATTTTATGCTTGCAGAGACAGACTCAATATAGGGAATTTCCATGGAAGGCAATAACTATACTGATATTCAGCCACTCTGACACCATTCCATTATTTAACAATTCATCCATGTACCTTCACTTTCCCAACAAAGCCCAATAAGCGTGAAGACCCATCAGACTAACAACGACAAAACAAAATCCTGTTGTGTCTTATGAATGTATGCCTCTGAATAAACCAAAAATGTTACTTTCGTGACTTAGTGTGTTACTCTTTATTTACATTGTGATTTGGTAAAACGTGAAAATATAGTAAAAAGAATGTAAAAATAAAATTATTCTATTTAAAGTACTTTCTATTTAAAGTAACGAAAGTTACTAATGAACTTTTAATACTAACGTAGGGGTCCATTTGCTTAGTCGCCCGATAAAATGGATCGGAGATTTGCCAAGTTGTCATAATTGCTAGATCGATTCCGAGGAGCACACCCACCACCATAAATAGCTGGTAATCCTTGATGACCTAGTAATTTAAATGTTTATTTAGATACTCCGATTTTGAAACTTGGGACTATTTGAAAATTTCCATGATATTAATGCTATCGTTATAATATAAATCATATCTAAATTAGTAACAATGTTTAATAAGTCATGAAAAATATATAGATGTTATATTTCTTACCTTCTTATTAAGTTTTACATCGGTAAATATGGAGTGAACACGCCAAGTCTTCGAAAACATTGCACCAAACGCCAGACTGAAACCGGCCATTAGCAACCAGGCTCGGGCGGTACAGATATACGGAAAAGCAGCTGCGAATGTACACACAATTAAATATATTAATAGAAATGAAAAGCCATATAAAATCATAGTGTATTGTACAAATACATAGTCCAGCAAATTATGATTGATGTAAGTAGTTCAAGACAATATTTACAACAACAAAAACAGAGTGAAGTAATACGGAATATAAATGTTATTTAAATTAATGAAAAAGTAGGGAGTTAGTTAATGAATTTATCGTAAACACAATATTTGAATATAAAACAGTTAAAGGTTTGAACCTAAAAACAAAAAGATCCATCAAAGAATTGTGTAAACAACATACAGTGAACGTTTATGGTATAATAATAGTTGGCACTATTCTCTGTGAGATAGCAAAGGCTTGTTATGATCTATAGTAGTATACAAAGACGAGAACAGAGAAAAGGAAAGGCTAGCTCGCAGTATACTTATAAGTTGTCATTCAGGATATGGGCTAAAGAAATACAAAACATATATATGTATTACTTGCTGCATCTAAAGACAAGGTTGATTTATATTTAATATTTTATTTAACCGATTAATTTATAAAGAAAAGGCATTAAAATCCAAGTACTGGCGGAAGAGAGACTGCTTTGCAAAATATAACACAGGGAACTATTAAAGATACATAAGCGTTTTGCGTTAACAACACAAGTGAAGATAAATATCACGTGAATAACAATGTTAAATAAAGAAGCAATAATAAACAAATAAATGACATACCATCATCGATTGACAAAAGCCTCGCGTATGATGTGTAAAGGAACATACAAACCAAAACTTGGAAACATGCTGTCGACTCGTTCGACCTAGAAAATGGCCTAGGTCTTTCTCAGAATGATAGTAAACATGACTTTTAAACTGTTAAACCTTTGTGTACAGTCATTATAAAAACTTGCATAGAGAAATCTAAGAAAGAAACGAAGAGAGAGAGTAAAAAGTCTACAATAACTTGAAAAGTATTACAGCGATGTTGCTGTAATGAAAATTATTAATTGGAATAAACGAAACTACTTTGTTGTAGTATTTTAATCAAGAATTTTAAGTTAAAGAATACGTTTTATTTAGACAATCTTAAGTGAAGATCTCAATCTATAGAGAAATCGATGATAAAAATTATGTTGCTTTGTTTGGGTATTTAATAGTTATATGAATATAATAACAGTACACAGAAAAATTTACCAGTTTATTCAAAAGTGAAATAAAAATTGAATTGGTGATAAAAATGTAATGAAAAGTTCCCAAAATTTGGTTGAAAGGATCCACATTGGCCAGGGATAAAGCCAAGCTTTGGGGAATGGATCAAGCTTTACCTCCGCGTGGCGAGTCCTGAGAAAGACCTAAGAATCAATGACAATGATGAGATCTTATGACACAGCGTGATGATGATGTGCTGGCTTCATGCGAATCGAAGGTGCTAGTTTAGATTCCATTTTATTATTTATTTAAGAGCTCTTCACTGTGAAGATGAACGTTCGTTTAGCTAATGCATTAGAAATTGTTTTTAAATATTCAGCAGTATAGAAAACTTTTTTTATTTTTACTAACCACCAAAATCAATTTTAAACTCTATAAAAAATAATTTCCATCTCGTCTATTTCCTAAGAATATTATTTCCCACGGGTTATTCCGAATAGATCAAAATAAAAGCACCATAATTTTTAATACAACATTAATGAACTTCTTGTACTAAATTAATTTATTCTCTTTTTGCAACTAACTTAAATGCTTATTTCTACTCAAATGAAATAGTATAGAACAAAACAATTAAATCCATTAAACAATGTAAAAGTATTCATCCACACAGTGATTCTTTGAATTTTATTAATTTAACTATTTTACCTTCAATCCAAGATAGAAAGAACACAAAGATCAATAGTAATAACGCATTAGACGAATTAGACAATAAGCTGACTGGCTCAACGGTACTCACCGATACTGCTAAGGCTGGAATCGAGGCCAAGGAAGATGACACTCAGGTAGGTGAGCATACAGCCAACGATAATCAAATTGTTGAGATGTGGTGACGACATTTTTATGTACCTTGGGAAATAATTATAGCGTTATAAAGCCAATATTCTACGTGGTAAATTTATCAGAGTTACGACAGTGATCATCATCGTCATCATAAATAATCATCATCATGTAAGAGTCCCATTGTAGGACAATAGGCATTTTTTGGAAGGAAGGAAAGTCTCCGCGCCAACCCACGACGTATTAGCGAATTAAAACTATGAGAAATCCACAATTCTGTTTTTAAACATTTCTCAGGTTTAGGGTTCCTCACCATGTTTTCTTTCATCGTTAGGTGATATTCTTACCAATTTACATTAGCAAATGCACGTGAATTACGAAAAATTCGTTGGTATAAGCCGGGATTAAACCTTGTGGGCATTGGAATGATATAACACCGGTCAAACCACTGTCATCACGACTTGTTAACATGACCGTGATACGTATACTGAATAACAGTTCTCTTTAAAGTAAATTAGGTGATCTTTTTACTTACCTTTGATTCCTGTAGTGAATGTTCATGGCAAGAAATCCAGTGGCGAGAAGAATACCCAAAACGGAACAGGAGACCAAGATGGAGTAGATGGTGATGTTTACTTGTGTGTGTTCAATAAGTCTAAGCGTGCGGTCTTTCGGTGGATTCCTGTGAGACGAGCAAATAAGTTGAAGATAGATAGATTTTGAAGGTGGTAGTGCCACGCTGAAGCTATTATTGGTTTCAGCATGAATGGGTCGGCTCATCCGGGGTAGCACTACTCGACCCACCCACCGACGTGAAGTAACAGTGCTTCTATTGTTACGCTTCGTTCAGTCAGTGAGAATGCCGGAGACCCATCTCCCCTCCTCGCCCCTCTCCTCTACCTTGCCCTCTCCTCTCCCTTCCCCTCTCTTCTAAACGCTCTCCCTTTCTCTCCATTCCCCGAAACACAGGCTGGCAACGCACTTGCGACGCCTCTGGCGTCGCTAGTGTCTACGGATGGCAATGATCGCTTAACAAAAGGTGACCCACATGTTCGTTGGTCTCCTATTTGATATTTAAAAAAACATTTTTATGCTAAATTATTACTAACTACAAATATAGTTATCGTAATCATCTATTAATTTCATTAATTTATTAAAAGAGTAATTACAGCAGTGTCAATTAAATATGTGATGTGTACGATTTCTGCCTTAAAACTTATCATCACGTATATCAAAATCACGACTAATACAACAAACTTCTGTCACTAACATGAAAATTGTTATAAATAAATGTGAGTGATTTATTTTTTCCAGCAGTTACAATATGCTGATTAGTAATAACAATTTCATCCTCTTAGTTATCTTCTTTCATCCATATCATTCAGGAAATCTATTTTAATAATAATTGCTCAATCTTTTTTGGACTTATCATTATCACCTGTAAGAGACCCACCGCAAAGTTATAGACCTGAAATAATATATGGGCATAAACACCACGACAGCCCTCGCCATACTGGCGGTTTCAAACTCTAAGAAAGCCAAAGTTCTATGTTTTCTCACATACGGTGGTACTGCAACAATCTTTCCGAGTTTCAGATTTCCTCATGATGTTTTCCTTTCCCCGTCAGCTGATAGTGTTACCAATTTATATCAGGAAATGTAAGCGAATTCCGAGAAACTCATTGGTACGTGCCGGGGTTCGATCCTTGTTTTAACACCGTGCCTAAAATTCGCGTTAACCATTGTTTATAAAGGGATTTTATAGAAAACTTTATAATGAAATAAATACAATAAAAACTTACTTCCCAATCCATTTGAAAGATCCTCCTCCATTCAAGTCGAGATGGTCTCTCTCCGCACAGTACTCGCCAACCTTCACCTCACCTACCTCGTCACCTTGAAACTGCTTCAGTAGTATGGACGCTTTGCGTTCGTTATCGTAGAACCTAACCGGGCCCTGTTTCAACACAATTCTAACTATAGTCAATGGAATTCATATAGCATTTTTTTCGCCACAGTTACAGAATCAAAGACAAGAATGGCAAACATGTTTTGAAACACTCGCAAAGTAACATCGACCAGACAAGACTTGTTGATAATCAAAAGCTTTGACAAGTTATATACCAAAACCTTTCCCATAAATCACTTTATCTACTGATGAAACCCCATGAAAATCCATTCGGTAGTTTTTGACTTTATCGCGAACAGACAAACAGATAAACATTGCAGCCGACTTTGGTTTATGAAGATTTTTACAAAAAGAATTCTTGAGGTTTTTTTTTTAAACTACGACGTCACTTGCTTTTCTTTAAGTTTAAGCGAAGTTGAAATAAAATTTACAAAATGATAAAATACTTACAGTGACTCCCTCAAAAGTGACATTGCTTAGAGCGTCCAAAAAAAGTTGTTCCCATTCTTTATCCCGATAGCGGAAATCTTGAACTGTTTTCTCCTTATATTTAAGTTTTACACGCTGTGCCACAGTTTGTATCGCTAATGCCATTGCCCATATTCCTAGAAGTTTTACGAACATTTGGAGGTTAAAGTCGGTTTTAAGTGTAAAGAGTAAAGTGAAGTTATGTTATACAATATGACGAAAAATTGCAGTTACTTTACTCCAAAAGTCACACGCTTAAGGATCACGTTTTCTGTTGGTCTGAAGGATTATGCTTCTGTTTGTATTTCAATATTATCTGTTTATAATCCTGTTTCCAAACTATATCATTATAAGTACAAAATCAAAGATACTTTAGGGATAATATGGTTGTAGGCAATGTTACAACATTAAGTTAGCTATAAAAGATGATAATTAAGCCACCTTAAGGGCAATAAGGTGGTAGAGCCACGCTGAAGCTATTACTCGTTTCAACATTAATGTGTCGGCTCGACCCCGGTACTACCACCCAACACACAGAAAACTGACATGATGTAACAGTGCTGGCATTGTTGCGTTTCGTTCGGTCAGTGAGAGCACCGGAGGCCACCTCCTCCACTCCCCTTCTCTCTCCCCTCTTCCTCCCCTCCCCCAATTTCCTCTAAACACAGGCTGGCAACGCACTTGCGACTCCCCTGGTGTTGCTAGTGTTTATGGATGATGGTGATCACTTAATATTAAGTGACCAGCCTGTTCGTTTGGCTTGTGTGATATAAAAAAAAAAAACAATAATGACAATGAAAAATCCGACGTATAAGTTAAATTAAATAATAACAATACTTGCTCGCATTTAGAACGATTTATAACATGATTTATGAAATAAACGAAAACAGAAAAAAAATGCGAATCTCCAGAAATAAATTAAAAACATCAAAATCATCTTACTCACCGTCATAAGTATATCCATGGAATCTGGAGTACTCCAAACCTCGTCTTCGATCATATTCAACTTGATAATCTTTCGCTGTCTGTGAAAGTGATTTCCTATTTAACTTTAAATAGCTAACCACTTTCATATTAAAAACAAAGCTGGATTGATTGTTGTTTTCAGATACATTCATAGCAAATTATAGTATTTTGATGAAATATTGTACTGTTTAACTTCACAGAAATTTAGGTGGAAGGAGGTATATTCAATTTTTTTTCTTCCATTAAAATAAGTAAAATGGTTATTTGAAGTAAAATGCACTAACAATGCCAGAAACAGTCGTCTCTCCAGTGGTAGACAAGGGCAGCAGGTCTGTGAGGATGGTTGTGTCCAGAGCAGTTGTTAGATTCCGTTTAGAGCAGGGAGCTCGTCTCATCCACCATTTATTGCTGTATGTCCCAAGAAGGAGCCATGTGTATGCTCGTCCGTACATTTCTAACCTAAGATATGAAAATATATTGAGATGAAGTCTCTATTACTGCTTGTGATATTATGATTTAATTTTATTACCAATAGCTTCTGCATTTTTTTCTACATTTCCCACTCCAAAACCTAATAAGGTAGCAACAATCGAATGTTCTCTAGAACCTTCATTATGCATATTGTAGTGCTGGGAAATGAGTTTGAGATACGGTATTCCCACAGAGTTATGACATGGGTCTCTTGAAAAAGGGGTCGAAACACGCTCTTAAAAGACTGGTAATGCAATAGCTTTACCCTTGGTATTGCATTTGTCTATAGGCGACGGTAACTATTTAGCATCAAATGGGCCGTCTGCTTATTTGCTACCCTTTGTAATAAAATAAATATTTAAGAGCTGACTTAACAGATCTAGTGTTTATATAAGAATGTTAGGTCTTTAAGATCTCAATTAAGAACTACTATATTAGAACAAGATGTAAAAATATATGAAGTATACTTATATGCTTCGCAGAATATCTTCAGTGCCCAGGTTTCGTTAAAGTTTCCAAGGATAATCCTCACATCTTTTTCTTTAAGTTTAGCTAAGGCAGTCTTTACTTCTGTTGCAAAACTTTGTGTTTCTTCTATCAGAAATCCGTTAACATCCAAATCTGCTAAGAGACGGTTGTGAGCCTGTAAATGTAAAATAATCCAGTCATTACTCAGTTAACTTGTTAATATTTCTCTATTGTTAGTAGTCTAGAACTCACTAGATTATGGTATTTGTTGTAGTATTCAGGACTATTAGGTATCTCGCATAGCGATGTGTTTTTCATGTTTTATATGAAGATTTTGCAAATAATAAGTACGAATATAATTATTTTTTCTTTTACATTTGTATCTCAGAGTTATTTTAGCATTTCTTTTTTCAGTTTTATTTCTTGGTAGTTTCTTATTAAAAGATCAGCCGACTAATTACTATCAAGTAATTTCATATATTGCACGAGCTAATTCATAGTAGATATATTCATCGATATTAAAAAGGCAAGTAAACTTAGAGTTATAAGAATAAAGTCCTTGTAATACCATGATGTAGTGAAAAATGTATATCTCTAAATATCTGAATGTAATCTCGAATTTACTTTAACATGGCTACTTCTTTCAGGAAAACATTATTGCCCAATAATAGAAGCATACACGCTGATATTAGTATTATGTATCTTAACTCTTAAAAATAAAATACTAAACGTCATCAAATCAATTTCACATAATGTACCTCAAGATAAAAATGTTGATTTTACAATGTCAAAGTGTTACCAGTGCATATCTAGGTTCATTTTGATAGATGGTCCCGACTCTAGTCCAGTTGAAGTGCTGCAGTAATCTGATCCTGGGGAGGTTGAAGGCGTTCTCGGAGGGCACAATACGAAAGAAGTTGGGGAAAGCTTCTTTGGTGAACATCGGATGGGTATCAGCGTACGAGAGCTGAGAAAGATATGATCACAAGTTTGGTTAAATAGTCTTTGTGCGTTTTCTTAATGCAGTAAAATTTCTACAGAATTCTTTACTTAAGGTCAGAGATTTCACTCCTCAGTGATGTGGCGTGTGCATATAAATCAAAATCAAAACTTTGTTTGCTCAATGTATATCTATACTAATCTATATTATTTACTAATATCATAAAGCTGGAAATTGTTTGGTCGATCGCGCTAATCTTAGGAACTATTTGGTCAGATTTGAATCTCTTATAAATTCTTTCAGTGTCAGATAGATCATTGATCGAGAAAAGCTACATATAGGCTACATATCGTACGGGCTAAATGTACTAAGATCAATAGGAGCGGAGCACCAATGAAGAATAGTTCAAAATAGTTTTTTTTTTCCTATTGAGAATCCGCTGCGTTACCCCAAATTAACTATTCCACGTGGACGAAGTTGCGGGCAGAAGCTAGTAAAGAATAAATTTCTAAATTGAATATAGCGAAATGTGCCTTAGAAGAATTAATAAAATTAAATTAATAAAAATTAGAAGAATTACTTGGCTATTTTTTATACATAACTTTTGAGAGAAGAATGAACTTAACTTTTTAATTAAGTCGAAAAAATATACTTCTATGTGGGTTCTGGTCGGAATGTATGAAGTAAATTAAAACAATATAATGATACAATTAATACGATATCGTAGAAATACCTAGTGCATTATGCTGTTACTCCGTCTGCATTGAAGTTATTTTATAACATATTTTATAAAAAAGTGAATTAACTGCTTCCACTTTTTAATTGCTTATTTTATACGTTTTTCTGTTACAGATGGTAATATTTTGTACAACGGCCAAATTTTACCACAAAATTGAATTTTTGAGTTACATTTTTTAATTAAAGGTGCGATGTACAGGTTTTGAAACCTACAGAAATGCTGAGATTCGGTTGGATAGAATAAATCAACCTAAAACAAATATTTCCCTTGTAGTTTACACTCAACTATTACTGCAGTTTCCGTAGATGTACTTGAAATAATATCTCACGTGGTCGTTCACGTCAAGCAAAAAGTTATTTAACATTAGAAATTAGTTCAAAAGGCATGCATTACCTGCGTAAGATGCCAATGCTTCGAAGCCTTTGCTATAGGGTCTGTGACATGAGTGCAAGCGGCGCCAAACAACATCAGCTTGTGTGGACCACTATGCATCATGTCGAAGAATGACTTCACACCTACTGCAGCGTTGCACTGAAAAAACGAAAATGGTTTCCATTACAACTAATACTGCTGACTATCTATTATACTGTATAAGATATTCGTTGCTATATTGTTACGTCTATATATTGAACTAGCTCTTACCTGCGATTTTATCCACTTGGAATAGTTACTTTGGGCTAACGCTAACACGCAACGGAAACTCTCAAAATGAAAAAATCCGGATTTTGAAACATTCTTCATTTGAGTACCGCAGGTGTAGGTGGTAGAGCCCTGCTGAAGCTATTTTTGGTTTCAGCATGAATGGGTCGGCTCCTCCGGGGTAGTACCACCCCTCTCACAGATAACCGACGTGAAATAACAGTGCTTGCATTGTTGTGTTTCGTTCGTTCAGTGAGAGAGCCGGAGGCCCACGTCCCTTCCTCTTTCCTGCTTTCCCTTTCCTTCCCCTCCCCCTTCTCCCATATACAGGCTGGCAACGCACTTGCGACGTCCCTAATGTCGCTAGTGTCTATGGACGGTGGTGATCACTTAACATCACGTAACCCACCAGTTCGTTTGCCTCCTTTGATATAACAAAAAAAAGTGATTATATATAGCATTCGTCGATAAATAAGCTATCTAACGCTGAAATATTTTTGCAAGTCGGGACAGTACTTCCTGAGGTAAGCGTGTTCAAGCAAACAAACTTGTCAACTTTAAAATACTAAAAGTATAGAATAAAGTACCTATAGATTGGTACAGATAAGTCTAAAGACTGCTGCATAGGAAAACACCTCGACAAAGTTTTACTGTGAATTCACCATTGTAACATCTATTTTCATCATAAACCAATAATACTTTGGTTGCGATCTTTCGGTTTGAAAGGTCGAGTTGGTAATACCTAGCACATGAAGCATTTTAACTGAACTATCAAATGTGGCAACCTATCATTATTGATCTCAAAATTCCAGGCCTAACGAATTTAGTTATACATTGTTATAGACAGCAGTGGCTACTTAGTACAGTCTCAATCTTATCCTATTATTTCACCTGGACCTAATGTTTATTTACTATTATAAAACATGAAAACCATTGACTTTCGTACGCAATAGACACTCTTAAAGTAAATTCTAGATATCCCATCATAGGCGTTCACTGCTACCTCTTGTAAATATTATTAGATACATAAATAATCCAAATAAGATTTCCAACTACTTAGGATTGACATCAATAACTGATATAGTCTATAAAATTGATCAAACCCGTATACAATATTTTGTTATATGTAGGTATAACATAATTTAAAGTATCGAAATTAAATGGAAATTCAAATAGATGACAAGAAACAGGTACAACTTTTCCAACAACGAAAACGCTCATACATTTTTTATTTATGTAAAACGAATTGTGCGATTGAGTATTTATAAATAGCAAAGTAAAATATATTGTAAGTAATACATTTATTTTTATACTTTATGTTTTTATAATTCACCGAAGCCATACTTAAATGTTATTGTCATCTTTACTATCAAAACGAAGCTAGCGACACATTATTCATATTTTTAAAATCGTTTAGGCTCCAAAGCGTTACCAAAAAAGAAACATACACTCAAAAATCATTACCACTACTTGTCGGATAAAATAACACGTTAAGTGGACTATCTGTGTCAAGCACACATGACATAAAATATCTAAAGTAGGAGTCGTGTGTTACTCGTTAAGATTTTACATTTCCAAGAGCTAAAGACTCATTTCATTAATATTGGTTCTTTATTTGTTTTTTTTTATACCATAGGAAGCAAACGTACATGTGTGTCACCTGATGTTGAGCGATCACCACCGTCCATAAGCACTAGCAACACAAGAGGAGTTGCAAATGCGTTGCCAGCCTGTGTTGGTGGGGAAAGGGGAGGAGGAAGAGGGAAGAGGGAGGGAGAGAAGAGTGGAGATGGGCTTCCGGCGCTCTCACTGACCGAATGAAACGCAACAATGCAAGCACTGTTACTTCACGTTAGTTTTCTGTGAGAGGGTGGTACTACCCAGGGCGAGCCGACTCATTCATGCTTCACCAATTATAACTTCAGTTTGGCTCTACCACCTACCAAATTTGAACTTATCTAAGAATCATATTGGACAAAAACAAGGATTGGATTTAATTATACTCGTAAATATAAAGCATCAAAATAATGTGCTTTGATACTGTAGGATCTCTCTGACATTACGAATCTCATGTGAGTTCAAGCTCTTTCCTTGCTATTGCCCCACCTCGCCACGCATACCTAAGGCGCGATATAGCGGTTGCGGTTAGACTATAACAGTATGATTAAAAGAAGGCCTTGAGCTCACCTCAGTATCGTTCCACCACATGTGTAGCCTGTAGTTCCTGAGCACAGTGTCGTGCTCGTTGACGTGGTCAAGCGCCAGCTTGACGCTTGGCATCACGCCTCGACCTACAGCGGTATTCACAGAGCTTTGGTACCTGACTTTTAATATCATTATTATAACTATATTCACATAATTGCTTCTGATATACTAGTGTGGGTTTTAATAATTCGTGTTACCACATATGGAACTGGAATTTATTAAAGAAAATAAAACCTTTGATAGTTCTTAACAACTCTCGTCTCTCTTCAGTCTTTTGAGTCACCGTCCTAATACATTTTTGATAATTTAATGTGTATGTATGATCGTAAAAACTTACAGAAGCTGAATTTATTGTAAAAAGACAGGCATAAATTGAAAGCCAAATGAAAAACATAAGCATAAACTAACCGCCTCATGTTTTAGACTAGTAACAGTTTTAGTGTTAAGTTCTGTAAATAAGGTCTGAAAGCACGTTACTGATTTATCGGATAGTAAGTTCAATACAAATCCCATTTCATATCGGTTCTTCTAGATGCCTGGGTTATTTGTGCGGTAGTAGTTTGGGCGTTCATAAGCGCTACCTCAGGGCCTAGATTGAATACATTAATTTTGATTTTGAAACTACGATGTGTTTCAATAAGACCACTTGATTTTTAGTGGTAATATATTCGAAAATACGCTTTAAGCATAAGTGTGCAGCCTGAGTGAATTATATGCCTTCGGCGAGCCGTGCAGCGTCCAGAAGCATCGCCCGCGCGCTACTCGGAATACCCACGTGTTAATGCATCTGTTTGAAACGAACGCCGCACGCGTCGCCACGCTCGACGCTCGATATAAACGTCCACTGTGGGCGTACACTACAATCACAGTATAAATATAAGAGACAGTATAACAACTACCTATAAACGCTCGTACCACTCGTACCTATAAACCGCAGCAAGCATGCGCATCGACGAGACCCCTAAGTGGTTTTCGCGGTGCTGTTCATAGAGAACCTTTTAAAATCTCTCGTCGATGTAGATGCTTGTATGAGTGTACCATTTTCGAGCGTTTGTACGTAGTTTCCGTAGTATCTCTCATATCTATACTAAGCTACAACTCTAATAAAACATTGATATAGTATCATAGTAACTAATACGTGTTTCACGATTTATTTCACATGTTTAGATACCATGATTTTGGACCTAAATTTCAACTGATCTTTTGATGAAAGAAAATATAAAACGTATGGTGAAGGGGCTTTTCTCTAACGATCACCTGACTAGTTGCCACCTTCAAGTTGAAAATCTGCAGCCATGTTTGTATAAGTGTGATCTGGCAGCTGCACTTGGGAGCCATTCTCTTTAGGTTCGACTTATTGTCATCTATCTTGTCCTACGACAACTTGTGGCTTGCGACCTACATCGTAACTTAACATCAGTTCTGTTGTCACAGAGAGGTAGAGTCTTTAATCTATTGGCTATAGGAACTACAGCACTAAAAACAAGCAATTAAAAGTCTCTACCTATTCTCATCTAGGACTACATCGTTTCTTAATATCAGGTTCGAGCTGTAATCAGGCAAAGGTCGAGTATCGGATACGATATCGGATTACAAGCACAGAACTAGAGGTTAGTGATTGAAAATTTTCATGCAGTCAATGCAATTTTTTAAAGAGATTTGTCGAATAATTTTCGTAAATTTTGACGCCTACGATAATATACTGCCGTAACGTTTAATTCCTAGTTAGAAATCCTGAGACTTGCAAAAGTTAAATACAAATCAGGTACCTACTTAAATAGAAGAAAATTCCTTACACATATGGCTTTGTAGATATGTAGATATGTAGGTAGTAATTTCTAAAAAGCAGGCACCGTCCATCGTTATTAATGTAAAACCTACAACAAAAAGTAAATAGATACCAGTATTTGAATGCTCCACTCCCTTTCCAAACGGGAAGAAACCGGCGATGTATACGTCTGTTCTGCGGTTGAGAATTGCGTCCAAGTTCGGCTTCTGGGGTAGACTACTGCTGATGCTGACCAGCGCTAAGAGTACTAGCGGCGACATTCTGTATACTAATATGAATTGTTATTTTTACAAATGTAAGTCAACCACTGAACCTTGAAATTTATTATAATGGTTTTCTAACTCAAGGGTGCACGGCACACCTCGACTTGGGCTGTCGCCTGTT
Organism: Antheraea mylitta; assembly: GCA_014332785.1. Classification (NCBI taxonomy): domain Eukaryota; kingdom Metazoa; phylum Arthropoda; class Insecta; order Lepidoptera; family Saturniidae; genus Antheraea; species Antheraea mylitta. The sequence goes on from JACEII010000112.1 coordinate 1,119,927, forward strand.
GTGTGCAAAAATCGCGACCTATATGAGCTAAACTAAGCTAAGCTATCTAGATGATATACGTATATGAATTATTGAAACATGCATGTGTACCAAGCATGCGTACCTCAACAACTCCTATATGTATTTTGTGTCGGAAATTATAATTAAATTTAGCCTCGCAGTACTGGAGTACTGACGGCCCTGAGGAAGGATATATGTAGACTAAATTTCATTCGGAATATACAATACATGAAATTGTGAGAAGTTAATTTAAGTATAGAATGAGATACTTTGATATTTTTTAGCAGTTTCGATTGAGCAACGAAATTCTTTATTCCTTTATACTTTCAATAACTGTTTAAATAATGAAATAAAAAAGATTTCTAAAGCTGCAATAATCTTATAACTCGTGTAAAAACTCTGATTTCTCAATTCATCCGAGTTATACTATCCCTGTTTTATTGTAAGTACTTTAACTAAGTATTGCTATATACAATCAAAGATTGTTCTACGATTATTTAAAAGAAAAATTAATTACGTCCTAATGTTACTTTTTCATTTATTTTATAATAAAACATGATATTAGTCACAAACGAAGGCATATCCGTTAATTAATCACATTACGAAGTACGATTTTATTCATAAAAATCTAAAATAAACATGTCTGATTTTCAGTAAAAATTCCAGGAGGACTTATGCAAGTTAAAAACTTAAAACATAAAAATACTTTAGGAACATGGTTATACTATGACAATATTTGGAAACTAAAAATAATAGTCCCTCTTCCAAACATAGTATTATATTTATATATGGTATTTATATGTGTTTTGGTTAAAAGATTTTATATAGTAATAAATAAAACGCCACCAAAAATTATCGCCCTCGGAGGGCTATATATAGTCTAGCTTAGTAGTCAGTTTTTTTACTTACTTCGAATGCACTTTGTGAAGAATCTTGATGCTAAGATGAAATTATCACACAAAAGTCTTGATTTTTAATTTTTGGGACAAGGAATATCGGTTTAAATAAATGTTATGGGAATCAATTAAAAGTGTATATCATTTCAATTTCAACAGAGGCAGATATGATCGAGGGAGCATTAAGAAAAAAGCACTGAGGTAATTCTTAACAAAAATTGATAAAAACATCACTTCGTCATCACTAAAATTATTTCACATCGAATTATTGCGTTGTTTATGCGTTAAACATAATAAAAATGTACAAAATTTGCAACTGAAAAACCTTATTCGTTCAGGAAAAGCTTTGCAGCCCTCTCTCGGTACTTTGCTACCCGTACTCACTAGGGACAAACAAAAATAAATCTTAAATCATGGGGAAATAGAGCACACGATTAAAAGACCAACGATTTTACGCAAACTTGTTTTCTAGCAATGAAAGATCATAAGTAACATAGTAGATAATCTTGAATTTATTCCTTATGACTTAACGTTAAGGAATACATTTTAGTGTGGGTTAAATATATGGACAAAATTAGGCTTCGTCGCTACCAATCGATAGGGGATGTGTACTAACCCTTAGTGTTGTTACATAGGAGCACAGACATGTCGATGAAATGTAAGTACCCGATTAGGCCTCCCACGGCAGCGGCTCAAGCCTAGGTTCGATCCCTCGGTAGGGAGCCCTTGAGTGCGTTGCTTGCGCGATACGGTGACACACAAATTATACATCACTGCTACAACACTACACGATCACCCCCACACACGTGCACGTTTACACGCTTACACATGAAAGTGGAAGGGTTTACTTTTTTCCCTTATCGAACTGAAAAACTCTCAATTTTCCGATAATAAATATATGGAGGAGTTGTTGAGGCGTGTATGCTTGGTACACATATACGTTTCAACAACTCATACATATATGAATAGTTAGCTAGGTTAGCTAAGATAGGTCGCGATTTTGCATGCAACAGGCAACAGCCAAGCCGAGGTGTGCCGTGCACCCTTGAGCTGGTTGCCAAAATAAAATCTGAGTGCCTTAAGCGCTCGCCTTAGTAGTCCGGTGAAGCTGTTAAGACCTTGCTGGGTCAATAGCGTAGACATTCCGAAGAAAAAAAAAAAAGATGAAATGTAAGCACATTTTTTAGATCGCTGTAATGAATTACCTATTATAATAATGCAAGGCTTTCACGTAGTAAATTGAGGCTTCTTTTGTGAGACTATCTCTAGAAAAATTTATATTATAGATCTACGGATATTGCTAAAGATAAATCTATCGAAAATGGCCGGTTTTCCAGTAATATTAATTAAAGTTGTGTCATTCAAAAGATTATTTGTTAATTTGATTTTTCTTGATGTGACTTTATTTTTTCTTGTTTCCATTATTTAACTAGACTTTATTATTATTAAGTTGCTAATAATAGTTGTACACGACTGAGTAGAGTAACATGACAAATAATCCAGTATCCTGCTTTTATGATAGACAAGTATAGTTTCTCTTTTGCTTCTATATTTGGAAGTTGATAAGACGAAGACAGTGTCGTTGATTTAGCATAACAAAATTAAAACTCATATCTTCGAAAAATATGTATACTATAGATGTGTCGAATAAATAGAAAATTTGAATCAAAAACTTGAATTTATGTACCATAAATTAATTTCACAATGCTAATGTGTTATGCAAAGAGTCATTCGAATCTAAAAACTGTTTGAAAATTTCCGTACAGATTGGTCGCAGCCCTATGCCGATATGTATGTTTTGATGTGATTTAACCTCAACGGAACTATGTTTTCATAATATATATAGATTTATATTTCATTTATTTAATTTTAGCAATACTCTTTTTTTATCGATATTTTGTTAATTTACCAACCACAACCCTAATATATCTGCGCATGTGCGATACTTAAGCTATCCCGGTCAAGGTGGGCGAAGATAGATCAAATGTCAAACTATATTTTTTATATGTTATAGAGGGTGTTGTCATGTACAGATATATATGAGAGACACCGTTTGACTGATCACCATGAAGAATAGCACAGCTAAGCGTTTTTTGACGCAGAAGGCTTTATGTGTTTTATTATAATTCGCCACTGGCTGGCATTATGCTCTATTCGATTTTATTAAATTTTCTATCACAATTAAATTAAAACGATGTTGCAATAAGTCCCTAGTAAACTATAATAAATATACAAAAGTCCGTAATCCTGGTGTGTCGATTAATTACAATTTTAATAATGTAGATTCGTATCTTGGATTGAGCATAAACTGATTTTATGAACTGCGATTTTATGGTGATACAGTATTAATTCTCACGAAAAATAAGCCAATTTATACCCAAATTATAGCGAAATATATAATGAAAATTTGTTTTTTTTTTTATTATTTCATAAGATCTTCATCGTCATAAATTGTGGTTCCTTGTTAATTTTCTAGCATGCGCTCGTACAGTCTTGTGAACATGGTACCAGACTTTAAAAAAAAATTACAATATCATCCGATAGTGCTTTTTTTGTACCCGTTTGTACTATTAGGTCTTTACCTATGAAACTGCCGTTTTGTATGTAAAAATTTAAACGAATTTTTTTCGTGTATTTTTTATTTGTATTAAGCGAAGTAATCACCCATGCAGTCAAAGCATCTTTGTCAACGCAGTGGCAGTTTATTGATGCCCTTCTTAAAGAAGTCAACTGGACGGGAGGCAACAAATTCTTCAAAGGCGTTTTGTACTGCCTCTCGGGTATTGAATTTTTTTCCCGCCAAGGAGTTATCCGAATTCTGGAAAAAGTAGTAGTCTGTAGGCGCAAGGTCTGATGAGTAGGACGGATGACGGAGAACTTCTAACCCCAGTTCTTGCAACTTGGAGACCGTCTGCTGTGCAGTATGAGGTCGTGCGTTGTCGTGCAAGAGCAGCGGAGACGAGCGATTGAACAATGGTGGATGGAGATGTGCCAGCTTCTCCATCATTGTGTTCAGTTCTTCACAGTACACATCTGCAGTAATGCTCACCCCGTTTGGTAAGAAGCTGTGATGAATCACACCGGCGCTAGAGCTCCAAACAGTGACCATCACTTTTCTAGGGGTAAATTTTCGTTTAGGGCATTGTTTAGGTGCTGAACCAGGATCCAACCAACTTGCTGAGCACTTGCGGTTATCAAATAGAATCCATTTTTGATCGCAGATAACAATGCGGTTCAAAATTCCTTCATTTGTGTGTCTGTTGAGCAGTGCAAGGCACGTCTCGACGCGTACTTCGCGCTGGCGATCATGGAGTTCGTGGGGCTGTCAAGCTTTTTTACCTTGCCAATTTGACGCAAATGGACCAATATTGTTTTGACGCAGACGTCGAAAGCTGCTGCTAATTCAGCTGTAGATTGTGTATCATCAGCTTCCACAATCGACTTTAATTCGTCATTGTCGACCAAAATCTTCGGACGACCGCGAGATTCATTTTTTAGGTCGAAATTCCTAGATCGGAAGCGAGCAAACCAATAATAGGGGGTGCGTTAGTTTGTAGTGTTAGCTCCGTAAACGCCGTTGATGTTGCGTGCCGCTTGTACCGCGTTGCTGCCACGACGGTACTCATATTCCATAATTACTCGAATTTTTAACGTATCCATGATGACAAAAATGATTGAAACGCGATGAAAATGTAACACTAATCAATAAAAAAGGCTACTTCTGGAAAAAGAATTCTATGTTTTTAAAATAAAATTAATTTGAAATTAGAATTCTGAACCAAACAAAAATTATTTTCATTTGAAATGGCCAGTACTGCAGAACGGCAATTTCATACCTATTACTTTAATTTTCGATTATATCTCAAAATGGAAAAATTTTTGCATTTTCAAAATATAGTCCGCATCCTAATTTGAAATATCAAAATAATGATAACGATATATAATACTAGGTTATTTATTTGTAGACGTTCGTACTGCTTTTATTTTAAGTTGTACTTAACACAAATAAATAAAATTCTCAAGGAAAATTTTGAGCTTATCAATTTTCAACATCTAGCAGATCAGTAAATAGATGTCGTCATTTCATACAAGATCCTTTTTTTTTTTTATTAACGTGGGGAAATCCCTAACGGATACGCTACCCTCCCGGGGGAGAGGGTAGGTTATGTCCGATTCGCACGGACTAAAAACCCCAAGGTGTACCGTTCGCCGAGTTGTGTTCATCTATACTAATATTATAAAGCTGAAGAGTTTGTTTGTTTGATTGAACGCGCTAATCTCTAGAACTACCGGTCCGATTTGGAAGTTTATCTTAGTGTTAGATAGCTCATTTATCGAGGATGGCTATAGGCTACATATCATCATGTTAAAATCAATAGGAGCGGAACACTAATGAAGAATGTCTCAAAATCGGGCTATTTTTAGAGCACACGCTGCGTGTCAGTGTCTGTACTATATGCGTTGCCATGGTAACATGGTATCATGGTTTATTTTCTGTTCCTGTTCAAAAGTTTATTTTACGTTATTTTTAATTCCATTTTTTGATTATACGTAGTACCTTGCTATCGTTGCTTCTACGTTAGTTTTGTTCCCTATTTTTGGTTTGTGATATATTACGTATTATAAGAATAAAGCATGTGTATATAATATTAAAATAATTTGATGAATATATATATCTGCGGTGCTACAAATATCAACATTTTTTTTATTCTGTCGATATGTCTGTTTGTTTATTTGATCCGGGTAAACTCCGAAACGGCTGGACCTATTTGAATGGTCTTTTTTTCTTAGAAATGACTGTGCTATTGACCTAGCAAGGTCTGAATAGCTTCAACGGACTACAAGTAATATTTGAACGGGAATTTTACGGGCAAATAACAAACTAATTAGCTGTTTTATTTTAAGCTAGCTGGTTCAGCAGACGATACCCACCCTGATAATAAGACAAACTATACCTAAGCCTTGCCCAAGAATCATTTTATATATTGGTGAAAACGGCATGAAGATACGTTTTTGATCTTATCGCGAATCGACAAACAGACAGACGGGGAACATGACTTTGTTGACACTATGTTATGATGAACTGGTATCCGTGCATTCGTATGTGTGAAATTGACCAAAAATATGTTGTTCATTGTAAACATGCGCGTGTGACGTACATTGTCCTGGACTCCAAGAATAAATATAACTATAACTAAAAGTCATATGTTTATATGTGATTTAAATTATAGCATGGTATATTAATAACTTGATTATATCAACAATATGGACATATTATATCTATATAATAAAAGATTTAACACATATTGTTCGATAATGTATAGCTTAATATTTTCATTACTTTCTTACATATTGTAAGTGAGCATTGAGGGTGATACATAGTAGTTTAAAGTACCAGCTATGTGGCTTATAATAAATCCCATCCCATTCGATTCACTATTAATCTTCACATGTATAATGTACATGTTACCTGTTACTGTAGATGATGTGCGTGTCATACTTACAAATATTTTTGAAAGAGTATTACTGTTATTTAAACATCTAATAACAATTTTAAGCTTATTTAATAAATTCAAAAAACACGTGCGAAGCCGCGGGTAACAGCCAGTTTATTATAAAATTCGTTAATGGATATCGTCCTGTAACGAAACGTTTTAAACCATGGGAATATCTCGATAGAGAAGGAAATAACTGCATTTTAACATTTTTATATTGTGGAGATGCACTTTCTCAATGTTCAACAGTAAATTAATCTATTAAACGGAAACCGTCACATAATCGTTTGTAGCCGTAGAAAACACGTTGTACATCACAAACTATAAATAAAATAGTGCAAACGAAATATAAAATAGGATTTTCTTATTTTTTTCTGGAGAATCTGAAAACTATAATAGGAAACCATTGGTGATTGTCGAAGATTAATTTTCGAAATTTGATGACCACTCTCTACCCAAGATTTACTATTCGTACCATAAGCAGAGTATTTTCAAAAATTACAATAAAGTTGAAAAATAGGTTTCTGAATAATGTCATTAAAAAATAACATATATTTTTATCTTGTAACATTCATCGGGCAAAGTTTTTGTAGGACAAGATAAATTAAATTCAATGCAGTTACAATACTGTTGGTTTGGTATGATTCAAATAACTGTTTGACATTATCGGAGGTTACACTACCAAATTATTAAAAGACATTCCGATCTACCGAGAATGGAAACCAAATAAAAATGTTAAAGTACTATACAATATATTTTTATGTAATATATTACGTGTATATAGCTCTAATATTTTTATCACATGTCTTGAAAATTTTAGTGAATATATTTGTTGTAAAAAAATTTCAATAAATTTATGTTTCCGTTCCGTTTGACGCATATTATAATAAATCTCAAAAGTTCCACATAAGCGGTATTCACAATTGACAACACTGCCGAATACGTGGCCCCGAAGTTCTGTGCGGTTTATGTGTCTTGTTTATATTTTTTATTGCGTTATTTCGTTATTATCTCTAATAAAAGCCGTAAGTTTTAAGAATTATTTAATTAAACCGTTTGTTCTATTTATTTATTTGGTTCTATAACGTGTAACAATTCCGCAAACATTTACTAACTTATAGGGCAGCTGTCAAAATTATTGAATAAGAATGTAGAGAAATTCTCATATATTTTCTTTTTATTTTTGCAATATACAAGTCCCGTAGCAAAATTAAATTACAAAACTACACCAGGCTTCTATATTCTCGTATAGAAACTGGAAGAATTCTATTCACCTTTCAACTTAATTTCTTCTTGTCGAAAACCAACTATCAAGTTTTTATAATAACTATTACGTATTATTAACCAGCGAGTTGAAATTTTAACCTCAGGAAGTATTTATTATTTTAAGATTGCTCTAAAATATTCTAAACCATTAAATACAGAATGTATACTCATTGTTATCAATATCAGTGGTGGCATACTTATTTATTTGTAATAAAAACTTTTAGTTAGGTTATTTCCTTGTCGTATTGTGTATGTAGCGACACTTATATATTAACATTTGATATAATTATATCTATTAATGTGTTTATTACCATAATTCAAATGGAAATTATGTAGTAGTAATACTATTGTTAAGTAATTTGTAACACTCTCTGAGAAAGAATAATAAATGTTAGTAAAACAGATGGGTAATATAAGGAAAATATTTGAACAATGTTACATCAGTTCTGTAGGTCTGGATAAAAATTTATTTATATTGTCTTTTTTGTATTTGAACACTTAAGTAACTTAAATTTTGTGATTAAGTTTGCTGATTTGCCAGGATGTGGCAATTCCTTCCAAAATGAATTGTAACTACTGTACATACATTAACTGATTGAAGGCTATTTTATTCAGTAGTCAAATTTGGTGGTATGGTATCTGTGCCCTTGCTACTGCCTTGCCCTTGTTGATAACCTATCAAAGTGGTTCTCTAAATTTATTATAGTCTGTTTAGGGATGAGGTAACAATCCAACTGCCAAGAAATTTACAAGCCATCATGAGAGTGGTAATAAATGGTAAATGTTATTGTTTTGTATTGAAATGTTTACAGTCACTTTGTCATGTTACCTTAAAAAATTTATACTTAAATGCTTTGAACTAATGATGGCAAAACAGTAAATAAAATATAATATTTAGCAGATTTGCCTCCACTGGACTCAATACTAATATTTGCTGCTTATAAATTTTGTTTGTTAAGTAATTTTACTATGACGAATTAGATTTAACACATTATGTTTTGAAAGCTAACTTCTGAGAACCAATCTGCAATGTAACATACATACACACATACATCTCTAATCAAATAAAATTGTCATAATATTATATTTCAACAAGCAATATAACTTATAACACACATAATCATTATAAATAAAGTGTGTTAACTTAGTTTTAAATAATCCAATTGTTAAAATGACAAACCAAACAAATATAATGTTTAAGCTGGTATATCTATATATGAAAATATTTTATTGTTATTAGAAATGATGTTGCAATGTATTTATGTGAAGTCCCATGTGGTTAATAGTTTACCAATTCATTTAACCCCTTGGGTCCTGATTTGAGTTCTCATCTGTAACTTTGGTTATGCATTTTAATGAGGAGTCTTACTCATCAAATGTATGTTGAGGGTAGCGTAATAATATTTTTTAGATATCCATAGTTATGTTAATTTCTTTTACATTGATCTATAACCTATTATCCTTTTATATCTATTAAGATAGTAAATATGCAAAATGTAGGTGGGAACTCGCTCTCTAGTGGATCTGCCAATATAAGGCTAAATGTGCTATCGAACTGAAAAACTCTCAATTTTTCGATAAAAAATATATGGAGGAGTTGTTGAGGCGGATATGCTTGGTACACATACGTTTCAACAACTCTAACATATATGAATAGGTAGCTAGGTTATCTAAGTTAGGTCGCGATTTTGCATGCAACAGGGAACAGCCAAGCCGAGGTGTGCTGTGCACCCTTGAGCTGGTTCCCAATATAAAATCGGCTGAGTGCCTTAAGCGCTCGCCTTAGTAGTCCGGTGAAGCTGTAAAAGCCAAAAAATTAAGGCCAATAGCATAGTCAGTTCAAGAAAAAAAAAAGGCTAAATGTGTTTGGTGACAGATCTTCAAGTTGAGCTATGGTAGCTAGCTATGTGTGCTTAGTATAACTCTACTACCATTATACCATTTCATTATAATGTATTCCTTTACTGTGAGATTTATATTCATGTCAGTCAACAAACTCCAAACTCGCTACAATTAAACCATTCTGGTTTTATGTGTTTTAGTGATAAAACAGAGTTTCTTTGTGGAGTTCCTCTATAATCCTTGTTTGTATGCTTAAACAAGATAAATAAATTGTATCACTACAGGACATAGATCACAGAGTATCCAGTTCACAATTCCTTTGTAAACGTAACCTTTTTGATTCAATGCATTTTTGGAGGGATGCCAATTTGGCTAATGCTAATTGTTTATTATTTTAAGTTCCCTTTCTGATTCAATTTATAATAATTTATAATTATGGAGGTATAAGTATTTTGATAATTATCAATGAATCTGGACTGGTTAATAAATTAAATGATAAGTAATGATGGGAAGATTTGGTTAACGAGATAGATTAAAAGCAATGATGGTTTAGTGCAGTAGTAGTTGTGGTAGAGCCATGCTAAAACTATTATTGAATTCAATTTGAATGGGTAGATTCACCTGGGATAGTACCACAGAACTGTATATTTTTTATTTTATTTTTTATATCAAAGGAGGCAAACGAACTGGTGGGTCACGTGATGTTAAGTGATCACCACCGTCCATAGACACTAGCGACATCGGGGACGTCGCAAGTGCGTTGCCAGTCTGTATATGGGAGAAGGGGGAGGGGAAGGAAAGGGAAAGTAGAAAAGAAGAAAAGACGTGGGCCTCCGGCTCTCTCACTGACCGAACGAAACACAACAATGCAAGCACTGTTATTTCACGTCGGTTATCGGTGAGAAGGGTGGTACTACCCCGGAGAAGCCGACCAAACCAAAAATAGCTTCAGCGGGGCTCTACCACCTACATTAAGTTTACTACATATCATTTTAAACAATATTTTCCGTGTTTATGAAAAATATAAATGTAAATAAGTGAAAAGTGCATTTGCAGTAAGTAATCTCTGTTTCTCGTTTCAGGCGTTTCGGCTTAGGACAACATGATGAATCCACAATATCCACCTCCCGGACAAAATAACAATGTTCCTACGAACAATCAATTTCCACCCACCTCTCAAGACTATAATGGTGTTCAAAATGCAAATGTATATGGTCAGATGCCCCCAATTGGTCCCCAGAAACCTTTTGATCACATTGATATGTCTCAAAAGATGCAAAATATGAATCTTAATGGTCCTCAAGGTATTGCATCAATTCCATCATCACAGCTACCGCCAGGGCAATATCCACCCAATTACAGTCCAGGACAGCCTCTTAATCAGAATCAAAATTCAATGCCTGGTAGACCACCAGTAAGTGGTTCACAGTACCCTCCATCAATGGTGCCAAGACCTCCATCTTCAACCCCGGGACCTGTACCTGTTTCACATTCCCAAGGCTTTGATATGATGAACCAGCAGCATCCCCCAAGTGCTCAATCTAATCAGTCATTGCCCCCTATGAGTCAAGGTCAAAGTTCAGGACAAATGCCTCCTTATTCTCAATCTGGTGCTCCACCACCTTTAGGAGCAGTTAGACAAGGAATGCTTCCGACACAACCTAAACCTAACATGCCTCCACAACCTATGACTGCCCAACCACAGGCTGGCTCCCCAAGTATGCCACCTCAGAATATGCAGCCAGGCATACCACCGCAATCTAGGGCTGGGTCCATGCCAGGACAAGCTGGTTTACCATCTCAACCTGGGTTACCAACTCAGCCTGGTCAACCTGGTCTTCCGCCGCAACCAGGGCAACCAATGCAGTCGGGATTACACCCGTCTGCTGGTCAGCCTGGTCTACCTCCACAGCCCGGTTTACCACAACAACCAGGGTTACCACCACCACCTGGACAAGGTAGTTTAGCACCGCAGCCAGTTCAGCCTGGCTTACCACCACAATCTGGGAAACCTAACTTACCACCACAATCAAATTTGCCCGCGCAGCCTGGATTTCAATCGCAATCAGCACAGTTACAAGGCCAACCGGGAATATTATCTCAGCCTGGGCTACCACCACTCCCAGGACAGCCCACTGGTCAACAAAGCTTACCGCCGCAGCCAGGGTCACTAAATATGCCGCCTCAACCAGGGCAGCCAGGACTTCCACCTCATATGGGTCAGCCAGGCCTTCCACCTCCTGGACAGCTTAGTCAACGACCAGGCCAACCTGGCTTACCTCCACCACCTGGATCAATGTCTGTGCAACCAGGATTTACCTCTCAGCCGGGCTTTCCTCCACAAAATCAGATGTCTGCACCAGGGCTTCCTCCACAACCGGGTGTGCAACCTGCACAACAGTTCCAACCCATGTCTGGCCTCCCACATATGCCTCCACCATTAACACAGCAAAGACCGTATTCGGCCGCGCCTCCTATGAGTCAACCAGGGTTTGGAGCTCCACCTGGACCACCACTGACCAGTGCTTATCCGGGTAAGTAAAAAAAATGGATTCTAACAGATTCCTTTTTAAAATTGTAATAATAATGTATAAATTACGTAATAGGCATGCCCCCAATGCCTAACCAGCAAATACAAAGTCAACCAATGCCTGGTCAACAACCATTCCCTGGACAGCAGCCGTCGGGTTACCCACCACAATACCAACCGCCATTCCCTGGCCAACAGCCTAGTTTTCCTGGGCAACAGCAAAGTTATCCAGGACAGCAATATCAACAACAGCCTCCTCAGAAGAGACTCGATCCTGATCACATGCCCAGTCCTGTAAGTGTTAGCATTGTACTAATATTGCTATGTTATGTGGTTAGCTTTTCTAAATTATGCAACAGATTTTGACACAATTTTAGAGGAGTCCTTCCAGAAGGCTGTATGCTTAGAAATACACGCATTCAATATTAAACCAAATATTTCAAAACAAAAACATCGTGTTGTGGATGACAGTATATTTCACTCCTTTCTTTTAAAATGATACAAATTCAGTATTCATTGTTCATAAGATTTAATGCTAATTTTTTTTTTTAATGTAAAGTCTGAATGATAATTTGAACTGTCGTCAACCATGTATAAAGACTGAAAATTATTAAAAAAGGAAAGATCTCATATGAGCAATTAAAATGACTTGGACTCACTTATCAGCATTTCTGATGGGCACATTACTTTTAGACAAGAATTTGTAAATAAGTACTTTTTTGTTAATTATCCTGTTAATATTGATAATTTTGAAGTATTTAATATTTTTTTCTCACATTGTTCTCACTCAGATCCAAGTAATGGAGGACGATCAACAGAACCGAGGTGGTATATTCGTGACGAACGAAAAGGGCTCGGTACCACCCCTCGTCTCCACCGATTTTGTTGTTGACGATAAAGGAAATTCTAGTAAGCAATTGCCAATATTTTTTTCGATATTTAACAGTTTTAGCGTTTCAACACAATCTCATCAATAATAACAAATAAAACAAAATTGGTGAAAATCAAGCAAGAATGAAGATATCTTTGCATACAGCTGTCTCTGTAAGTTTCTGTAAGATATACTTATCTGTTTTAATGCTTCAGTGTTATCTCAATTGTCTCAATTTTTATTTACTTTGCTACATTATTATTTTTTAAATTGCCCCTAAAGAGTATCTACAAGTTGTTGTGCTTCTTTCATACGTTAGAAATTGTTTTTCATAGTTGTCTGAGAGTTCTTATTTGTTTTTCTACATCCATACTTTCTAAATCGTTTCTTGGTTAATATCCCTAATAGAGTTTCATATATTTAATATCTTTAAATGAACAATTCTTGTATATTGTTATATATTTCGGATCTCTGAAACGGCGTCAAAGATTTCTGTGAAACTTAGGATGTAGGTGGTTTCGGGGACTTTAAATCGATCTAGCTAGATTTCATTTATAGTAAACTTTTTTATCTGAGTTTTCAGGCAATGAAAAAATATAACTAGAATATAAAGGTAAACTTCGTAGCCGCAAACCTAACAATTTATTTTAATTTAAAAATGTTCTTTAAAGAACCGAGCTAGGCTTGGTCGTCCAGGTACTCTACATTAATATTTGTGAGTAGAATACCTTGATGACTTTTTTGCCTGCAATTGACAGTTACATGATACATTTGTATTCACGATCTTGATAATAAAGTTAACATGACAACAAGGTCGAAAAATCAAAACAGCATATATCATTTTGTATTCAGAAATACCTATATTAATATTTTCAGGTCCCCGCTACATTCGCAGTTCTATGTATTCTGTGCCAGTGACAGCTGATCTGCTCAAACAGACTGCGATGCCGTTTTGCTTAGTTGTAAGTTTTCAGTAACATATAACCTTTTATTCCACATTCTTATAGTAACCAACTAAAGTGACAATTTAATCTACATTACCATCACATCAACCTATAAGAGATTAGTTGTTTAGAGGTTTTGGAGATAGAGTATTTGGAGTATTTTGGAATAGTGTACGGTTCTATAACAAAATTCCAAAGGATATTACCGATTTGCCTGATTGTGAATTTAAGCGCCATGTCAAGCGGGTTTTGGTCTCAAAAGGCTATTATAGAGTGGATCAGTATGTGAACGATAGTGATGTCTGGAATTGACTCATCTCTGTGCATCCATTAAATTTCTTTTCCATTAAAAGTTTCTGTCATGTATGTAATATAGTCTAGATATTAAAAAGATAAACCAGATCGAGTTTCTTGCCGGTTCTTCTCGATAACTGGGTTGTTTCCGAACCGGTGGTAGTTTTTGACGTTCATAAGTGCCATATTAGGCCCTAAACTGAATAAAGTATTTTTGATTGATTGATTGATTGAGAGATTATGTCTCTAAGCACTAAGTTTAATTTAAATGAATTTTTATCTTCAACTCGAGGTTATGGAAGTGAAAAACACAACTTGGCGTACGACGATTTATTTCACAGTCAGAACGTGCGGTACAATGCTTTAACTTAAATAGAAAGTTGGTCGAAGGATTATGATGATGGTGCGTTGAGCACGGCGATTGGACATAATGCGTGGCCATTTTAATAAGAGCGTGTTTTAGCCAATTGTTCAGTAATTAGTTGTTATCGCTCGTGGAGCCTTCGAACGTACTAGCCTACTAACCTATTTCTTAGGACAGTAGACTAGTTATACGCTCGCTATTGTTGCAAGGCCACGGTCCTACTCCCGACAATATGGGCATTACGATCATGTCAGCCCACGACATATTGAAGAATTTAAATTGAAAACCCCTAAAATTGTATGGTTCCCCCCACATAATGATTCTGTAAGAATATTACTCACGTTCAGGATTCCTCACGATGTTTTCCTTCACCGTCAGCTAATAGTGCTACCAAGTAAAACTAGTAAGTGTATGCGAATTTTGAAAAATTAGTTGGTATATGCCAGTTAGAGCCCGCAAAACTTCATACTACATATAAGAGTGTATTTTGCTGGCTAAAAGATAGTTTGCCGTCTTGAAGGTACCTACAGTAGAGATATGATTTTGATGATTTACGATGGGAGGTAAAACATGGCAAATGTATTAGACTAGATCACAACAACTCTACAATACGTGTAGCACCATATCATAGTGATGTAGTCGACGTGTCGCGTTCCCGAGAACAACTGATATATAGACAATAATCAAAACCAGCCACAATTACTCTTAGTTTCATGCTTTACGGGATTAGCTATATAAAGCTGCTGAGAAGCTTGTAAGATTCTGGTGTCGGTGTGTCTGGATATTGCCACAATAGCATGTGGAATGCTATTGTGAATCTGCATTCTTCTGCCCTTAGTTTGCACGTAGTCCGGTGAAGCTGTTAAGACCTTGCTGGGTCAATAGTGTAGTCATTTCGAAAAAAAAAAACTTAGTTTGCAGGATGACCAATGATTTGAAGTGACTAATTTTGGATTGTAAATAAAGAGATTGAAAGTATGGTATTGTTTCCAGCTATCTCCAATGGCGGAGACCGTGGGCACGGAGCCGGAGCCCCCACTGCTGGACTTCGCGGCGCTGACGGGCTCCCCCACTATGGGTCCGGTGCGGTGCTGCCGCTGCAAAGCGTACATGTGCCCCAACATGAAGTTCCTCGACGCCGGGAGACATTTCAAGTGTGCTTTCTGCAAGGCCACCACTGAAGGTCAGTTCACGAATAAACTGTTCCAGGTTTACTCTTTGGCGGAAGGGACCAAGATACCAACGGTGTAAAGGCTGATGGACCAACCCGCATAGATTTTCAATAGCGCTAGTCAATTAGCCTTAATTAACTTGCATGCAATGACAATAACATTCGTCATTTCAGCCTTGATTAAGCTAAAAATACTTTCAACAGGGTTAGTCATTTAGATTTATTTGATGAAAGTACAAATTTTGCCGTACATGTTTCAGTTTTTTTTTATGATCTTCATATTTTACATGTAAAAAAATAAGGTTAATTCACATTTTGTCGACATATGG
>JACEII010000112.1:1144037-1165143 GCA_014332785.1 Antheraea mylitta
TCAAACTCAAATAACTTATTTTTAGTAATGTCTGATATCTTGTAAGATACTCATTGAAATGAGAATCTGTTAAGGTCTTTTTTCACTTCCTTTTTTATATATATAATTCTTCTGTCTGTGTGTATGTGACTGAACTGCTCTAAATGGCTGGACAGATTCTGATGAAATTTCTTCAGTTGTTGTGTGCAAGTAGCATCAAGACTGGTTTATATTCACAATTGAACTCAGTAGGTGATGGTGCGATTAACTTTTAGGTTTTTTTATTATCAAGGCCGGACTATGGCCGTCGATCTCGATATACATCAAATATTTAGCAATGCGTCATGGTACACAGAAGCACATGGTTACTTACAAATTCTAATCTTAAAGAAGGAAATAAGGCGTTCTGCAGCCTATAAACATAGCCTGGAATATCATAGAAAACCATCTGATCATAAAGCTAATGGATAAAAATAATTCCTGTGGCCTAAAGATGAAGATTAACATGCACCATTGGTGGTACATGGGGGCTTTTTTTTACGAATTGTCTACGCTATTGACCCAGCAAGGTCTTAACAGCTTCACCGGACTACTAAGGCGAGCGCTTAAGGCTCTCAGCCAATTTTATTTTGGCAACCAACTCAAGGGTGCACAGCAAACCTCGGCTTGGCTGTTGCCTGTTGCATGCAAAATCGCGACCTATCTTAGCTAACCTAGCTAACTATTCATATATGTATGAGTTGTTGAAACGTATATGTGTACCAAGCATACACGCTTCAACAACTCCTCCATATATTTATTATCGGAAAATTGAGAGTTTTTCAGTTCGATAAGGGAAAAAAGTAAATCCTTCCACTTTCATGTGTAAGCTTGTAGGCGTGCACGTGTGTGGGGGTGATCGTGTAGTGTTGTAGCAGTGATGTATATTTGTGTGTCACCGTATCGCGCAAGCAACGCACTCAAGGGCTCCCTACCGAGGGATCGAACCTAGGCTTATGCCGCTGCCGTGGGAGGCCTAATCGGGTGTGCGGGAGCGAAATTAATCCCCAGACCACGGCGGCGTGATCTGTGGATACGCGGGCGTGGGCGTGAATACGCTCTGTTTCGAGGGACAGGCTGGTACTGATCGTTCGCTGACGTGATTGAATCAGGAGGGTCGGTAAAAATGCATCGCGGACGTCTTTTATAACGCGCATCGTTAGGTACGGGTTCATAGTTTGCGGTGGATACCACTAACGGATTGGATTGGTACATGGGGCCTGAAGTTATAGTTTAATGTGTACCACCACTGGTACACATAGCTAAAGATAAAGTTTAACTTGTACCACCAGTGGTACACGTGGCCTAAATATTAAGTTTAATTAGTAATCACTGGTAGCATATGTGGCGTAAAGATCAAGTTTAACATTTACCACCATTGTTCACGTGGCATGGAACATGGCTAATCAGTACAATATTAAAAGGTGCGCTACTTTTTCATCACTATGTATCCTTATACCGAAAGTCCAGGGTCTTGGCAGTATCTGAATGTTGGTTGGTTGCCAATAATATGGAAGATGAGTTCAGTATGACAGTGTGTGTGTGTGTTCAGGTCCCCAGACGACGCAGTACAACGAGGTGGGACAGTCGTGCTCTGCAGCGGGGGTGAGTGTGGAGCTGTTCGTGTGCAACAACGCGTACGTGGACGCGGCCACTATCGGTCAGCTGGCTCGACTCACTGGCGGACAGCTACACAAGTACACCTACTTTACGGTGAGACAACCCCCATTTTTTTTTTGGCTCATAGACACATCTACCAATGTCACTATACATTATTCACAGAGTCATAACTAATTTTATATTTTATTGGCATCTTGCTTTAAGAGTGGAGAGAGAGAGAGTATAGGCCAGAATCGAAATCTGTCTTCCATTTTATATTTTCGATTATAACCAATTCGATTCGATTGTAAACTACCCTCGGTCTGTTAAAAATGGTTATTGTTTAAACTGTTTTTTTTTTTTTTGTCATTTTTAAATATTCTTTTATATTTATTATCCTTACTTTCTCATTTAAAATTTTCTGTCCCCAAACTGTTGGGGCAGCAGGCAG
Organism: Antheraea mylitta; assembly: GCA_014332785.1. Lineage (NCBI taxonomy): Eukaryota > Metazoa > Arthropoda > Insecta > Lepidoptera > Saturniidae > Antheraea > Antheraea mylitta. Next base: position 1,146,106 of record JACEII010000112.1, read on the forward strand.
AGTCGATGCTTTTCTGTCTTGTTCTGTTGATGGTTTTATGATTCATCTTACTCGAAGTAAGCCTAACCTTAAAAGACACTACGAGCGCAAGTTTATTACTTATTACAACTGTTTATTATATTCGACATTAATTACTAATCTATCTCAGTAGTTTTTTTATTTGTAGAGTTAGTCATTGATAATGGTGTTATGATGAATGTTGCTATATATTTTCCTTGTTTGTTTATTTATTTATTTACACATGGATAAAGCAACAGTCGACAATCAAAAATAATAATACACTAGCAATAATAAAAAAAAATAAACTAAACTGAAGACCTAAAACGCTTTATCACATAGAAAATTAACTTACACTAATGATAATAAGGAAATAATAAATTGTTTTAATAGAATAGAAACATTGGATTAAAAAAACTATATATAAAAGAATAAACGAAAAAGTTCAAATGAATTCAATTATGAAAACTAAAATTACCACATGGAAGAAAAAAAAGAACAGGTTGGCAAACATAAATAATGAATATTAAAATATAATATAGTAACTGTTGTTGAGATGGTCATGGATATAAAATGTGTTTAACTGTTTTTTTGAATTTGAATGCACGATGGTCAAATATGTCTAATGAAATGTGTTTGCTTGCAAGCTCATTATATATACGAGTCATACGTACAATTGGGTTGAAATAAGAAGTATTATTCATATAAGTTTTAAGAATAAATGTTTTAGGAAAACGATAACTGAAATTGGTGTTAAAATTAAGAGACTCTAGCAAGGAGGGAGATGAAATATAGTTGTGCAGCAATTTATGAAGAAATACTAGATCATGTTGAATTCTACGAACATGTAATGGTATAATGTTATATTTATTTAATCTGTCACAGTAAGAAGAGACACTGCGAGCATGACCATACCTGTAACATAGAATTTTTGAAAATTTTCTTTGAACTGCCTCAATAGATTCCAATGGTAATAAATTTCAATTTCCACGCCAATGGTGTTGTTATTGTTACACCTATTAAATAACAATTTATAATTATCGGGGCATAAATATTATGATAATTACCAATGAACCTTGATAAATGGTTGATAAATGAGATGATAAGTAATAATGGGAAGATTTGGTTAACGAGATAGATCAAAAGCAATGATGGTTTAGTGCAGTAGTAGTAGTGATAGAGCCACGCTAAAACTATTATTGGTTTCAGTTTGTATGGGTGGGCTCACTCAGGATAGTACAACCGACCCATATAAACACCCATGTCAAGTAACGTTGTTGTCTTTTCTTCGGTTAGTGAGAGCACCAGGGGCCCACCTCCCCTCCTCTCTTCTCCCCTTTACCCAAACATAGACTGGCAACGCACTTGCGACTAGGGATGATCGATATTAGAAAAGCATTAATCGGTTCAATAGTATCGATGTACGATAAACATCGATGTTTTTGTCAGCAATAAAAATTGTCTTAAAAAATAAATAATTTACCGGGTGTTCTCCATAGTCAGTGACGAAAAACAAAAAAAAAAGTCATCCAGAGAAATAACTACTCGTACGGCTTACAAGTTTGAAATTATCCAGTCTCTAGTTAGTACATGCAACGTTTGATGACCCTGAAAAATATATTAATAACGTCGATGTTATCGAAAACAAACCATCGATGTGTCGATGTTATCGGCATCAAAACATCGATGTTTCTTTAACATCGAACATCCCTACTTGCGTGTGTTGCTAGTGTCTATGGACGGTGGTGACCACTAAACATCAGATGACCTCGTTTACCTCATATGATATAAAAAAAGGACGACAAGGGCTTAGTGGTTACTCAGTGTGCGCTAAAAGAAGCTGTGATATAGATATAGTGGTGTGTGCGTAGAATGTAGTTGTGGGTGTTTGTGTGCACACGTCAGGCGGAGTCGGAGGGGGCGCGGCTGGCGGGTGACGTGTCGCGCGTGACGTCACGCGGCACCGCCTACGACGCGGTGATGCGTGTGCGCGCCTCCACCGGCGTGCGCGCCACAGACTTCTACGGGCACTTCTTCATGTCCAACACCACCGACGTAGAGCTCGCCGCTATCGGTAATACCCTTTTTTAACATGCTTACACCACCCTCACAAGGGGAGAGGGTGGGTTATGCCTTTTTTTTAATAACGTGGGGAAATCCCTAACGTATACCCACCCTCCCGAGGGAGAGGGTGAGTTATGTCCGACTCGCACGGACTAAAACCCCACAATGTACCGTCGGCCGCATGTTAGGGGCGGCCAGGGACCGTTCTGGCTCTCTTCCTGAGAAACCGCCCCTGCGGCAGCCTGGCAAGTTGGTCGCCAGGCGTCGTCCTACTATAGAGAGGCGACTGGGTACACAACCAGTCACCTCCCCTCGTCAGCCGGACCTGTGCAATGAGGGGATGAGCCCCCCGACTGCATCCCCTTAGTTCCGGCTACAGGGTGGGTTATGCCTAACTCGCACGCGTTAAAACCCCACAGTGTATTGTCAGACCGTAATACCATGTCATACATTTCAAAAGTAGAAATAGAATATTTTCTGCATCAACGTTTCTATGCAAGTGTTTCACTTGCACGTTTGCTTTTGTAGGGCAACAAGACGCCAATGAAACAAAAAATAGCGTTGCTTTAAACATACCCCTCTGCCATGGTGAGATGAGACACATGAAGTATTCACCAGAAGTTAATTATATTTACTGTCAAAATGCTGGCAAAAAACAGAAGTGCCTGTCACACAAATAAACTTCGAATATGCTGAAATCAAATTATTATTACACTATTGCACACTATAAAATCGTGATTCAATTTTTTTCTATTTAGATAAAAATAAAAATACGCAAGAAATCTGGAGTAATGAAAAAAAAAATTCATTCAAAAGGACAAAATAAAGAGATCGAATTTTAGATTATCTAAAAATATATGTCATACTCAGGAAGAACTAATCAATATCCTCATTTAGATTACATTCAGAAAGTTATCTCGGTCATTGAAAGCAAGATTAATTGATTAGTCCGTATTTACTAGGCAAAAATGCCATATTTATATTAAAAATGTAATGTACGTTATATATTTATTATAGACGAAAGTCTAAAAATAATATAAAGAACGTTTTTAATTAAAAAAAAAAGAAAACAAAGATGGATAAGTTTGTTTATATTTCTCACAAAGTACCTAGTGCATTTTTTCAAATAATTCTGATAAATACGTAAAACGTGTTGTTACCGAAATTTTAAGCTTTTTTTTATGCCAGAAGGCAGCAAACAGGCAGATGACCCACTCGATGGTAAATAGGGACTGTCACCGATGGACGGCTGTGGTACCAAGGGCATCCCTGTTGAGCATTTGAAATGTTTTGAACGATGGTAACGGTTTCCAGATGCTGACAAGGCGATAGGTATCGAGATAAAGCACGACGACAAGCTGACGGGTGAGGACGGAGTGTACGTGCAGGCCGCGCTGCTCTACACGCACCGCTCCGGTCAGCGCCGCCTCCGCATCCTCAACCTGGCGCTGAACGTGGCGCACCAGCTCGCCGACGTCTACCGCAGCATGGAGCTCGACACTTGCGTCAACTTCCTCACCAAGCAAGGTCCGCAACCCTACCCTCACCCACCCACACAACTACCTACTCTACCCACTAGTCAGTCAATATAGTACAGAACCAGTTATGGGAACTCTCATTGGATGCCAATAACCATACATAACTACATACTGGTATTGAGTAACCATGCCATATAGTTGTCTATAACCATACATAATTACACACCGGTATCCAATAACCCGGCAAAATAAAAAAGATATGATGGTAGGAAGTGTTATTGTATGTCAATAATCGTACATAGCTACATACTAGTATCCAGTGACCACACAAAATCGAACAAGTTTGGTTGTAGGAAGTATCACTTTATGGCAATAATCATACACAACTACCAGTACTATACTATCCAGTAACCAAATCCAGTTGTAAAAAGTGGGTCATTTGAGTGGTAATATCTGTACATAATTATATACTGGTATCTGGGTACTAATTTCAACCAACTACTGACGGTGAAGGAAAATATCTCGAGGAACTTTGTATCTGAGAAATGTTGGCTTTTTTTATTGTAGCTCGGCAAAGTGACTGCACTATGCCTGATGGTAAGCACAGTACAATCCAAAAATAATAGCGACCACCAATAGACGCACTGTCCATCGCCGGTCGCCACTATCATGCCGGCCTGTAATAAACTGGATATGCACAGGCTGATCCCGAAACGCGACGCGCTGAAGCGAGTCACTATGATGGGCTTTTTCGCCATATACATGGTGGTTGCGACCCTGTCGGGCTGTATAACCCTACCACCCCGCTTTCGCCATTGCCTCGTTCGTTATTCAGCAGGGTGCACCACATGCAGGTGAGGTTGGCCTGGGTGTCTCAAGTCTTATGATGTTATTCGACACCCCTTACCCCCTTAGTGATGACGTGCCTGTAGTAGGGCAGGACGGTGAGAGTGATGTTGTGTTGTGTTGTGGTAGCGGTGTGGGCGCTGCGGGAGCACAGCCCGCGTGTGGTGCGAGAGGGGCTGTCGGGGCGGTGCGCGCGGTCGCTGGCGGCGTACCGGCGGCACTGCGCGTCGCCCTCCTCCGCGGGACAGCTCGTGCTGCCGGAGTCCATGAAGCTGCTGCCGCTCTACACCAGCTGCATGCTGCGCTCAGACGCCATCGCCGGAGGTCACTCTCTACCCCATACACTCCCTCACATATCTACATACATCTAGACATGAAAATAAAGTGTCTATGTAACACTTGTATACACGCTACTAATAACAAAGATGAAATTTTTATTAAAATGTCTGTCCGTCTGTTTGATCAGAGTTATCACCAAAGTAGCTTAATCAACATTGACGACAATTTAATTGGCAGTCTAGTTAAAATATTTGACATATATGAATCATTCATAAATTCAAATGGTCTCATATACTTGCCATAGATTAAAAAGATTTTGTTGGTTAAGGTCCGGACATAACGTGCGACGATCGTTCGTGCGCGATGTACCGCGCGCTCACCGCGGACGTCGCCACCTCACTCGTGTACACGTACCCGCGCCTGCTGCCGCTGCACCGCCTCCGCGACGAGCACGAGCCCCCGCCCCCGCCCCTCCGCGCATCCGTCGACAAGATGAACGAGCACGGGGTCTATCTGTTGGGTGAGAAACAACATCCCATTCCGCTACACACGTACAGTGCACTCGCACCGCGAGCCCCCGCCCCCGCCCCCGCCCCCGCCCCTCCGCGCATCCGTCGACAAGATGAACGAGCACGGGGTCTATCTGTTGGGTGAGGAACAACCTCCCATTCCGCTACACACGTACAGTGCACTCGCACCGCGAGCCCCCGCCCCCGCCCCCGCCCCTCCGCGCATCCGTCGACAAGATGAACGAGCACGGGGTCTATCTGTTGGGTGAGGAACAACATCCCATTCCGCTACACACGTACAGTGCACTCGCACCGCGAGCCCCGGGTAGAGAGCTCTCGTTTTTCATATCCGCACACTTTTCGTCGCGTTATCTTGGCAGTATTTTTGCTCGAGGCTACCCGGGTGGCCACAGAGGTGTTACTATCGCGAAACAGTACACACCACATCGATTATACACATACACAGATATTCAGACATGCACTTCACACATATGGTGAAAGGGTTTACTTTTTTTCCCTTATTGTAGTGAATCGAGTAGGTTTAGTTTGTTTCTTTCCGTATCACATGTTATATTTTTGTATCATGCAATTTTCAATTGTATGATCCAAAAATGGATACATGTATTCCTTAGTATAGTTTAGCTAGGTCAGATCGGGTATTTCTAGGTAACAGTCAAGCCGAGGTGTGCCGAGCCCACTTGAGCTAGTTACCAAAAATAAAATCGGCCGAGTGCCTAAAGCGCTCGCGTCAGTAGTCCGGTGAAGCTGTAAAGGCCCTAAAGGCCATGTAGGTGGTAGAGCTCCGCTGAAGCTATTTTTGGTTTCAGCATGAATGGGTCGGCTTCTCCGGTGTAGTACCACCCCTCTCACAGATAACCGACGTGAAATAACAGTGCTTGCATTGCTGTGTTTCGTTCAGTCAGTGAGAGAGCCGGAGGCCCACGTCCTTTCCTCTTTCCTTTCCCCCCCCCCCCCTTCTCCCATATACAGGCTGGCAACGCACTTGCAACGTCCCTGATGTCGCTAGTGTCTATGGACGGTGGTGATCACTTACCATCACGTGACCCACCAGTTCGTTTGCCTTCTTTGATATAAAAAAAATGCCAATAGCGTAGTTCGAGAAAAAAAAAACGCGAGCTTCCGTATGTGACGCGTGCGTACTGTGACAGAGAACGGAGTGCACATGCTGTTGTGGGTGGGCGCGAGCGCGTCGAGCGAATTCGTCCGCGACGTGTTCGGCGTGAGCTCGGCGCAGCACATCGACACGCAGGTGTGCGAGCTGCCCGAACTCGACACGCCCGCCAGCCGCGCCGTGAGACTGTTGCTGCAGGAAGCCAGGGAGAAGCGACGCGTCGCCATGCGGGTAACTTCTACCACACCACTATATTACCCGATACCTTTCAAAGTCAAACATTCATTCATCGCATGAAATATTTTCGTCCGTCTATCGCATGTCGCATTACAGCCGTTCGCCAAACCCAAAATGTCCCTCATCTCGATCATTGTATTATTTATGTAATTCCTAGTCTAATATAACCCGTTAGCATAAAAACTGCTATTAACACTAAATATGTCCGTTCTTAAAACAGACGCAGCTTGTACTCACGTGATCGTTTTTCAACGAAAGGTATCGTTATATTGTTCCTCAGTAAAACGCGGCACGTACAATGCTTTTTACCAATCCTTTCAGGAACATATTAACACTCTTTCATATACTTGAAAAGCAGAAATACAATATTTTCTGGAAATATTAATCAGACTATTACTTTCTTTTATTTACACATAAAAGTAAAAATAAAATATTTTCTGCAAATATTTTTCACTGTTGCGCAAGTATTCCACTTGCACGTTTGTTCTCGGCGGGAAACAATACGCCAATGAAGTTAAAAGACGGCGTCGCTCTAAACACACCTCTCTGCCATGGTGGGGCGAGACACAAGTAAGGTATTTGACCGGAAGTTAGTGATATTTACTGTCAAAAGTGTACATGCTGGCAGAAAAAAGTGCTATCTCACAAATAAACATCGAATAAGGTCCAATCAAATTAATACGCAGGTTGAAATTAAAATTATAAGTGGCTATCTTGTTTACTATTGACTTCCTATTATCATTTTCCGTTTATCAACTTAAAATTAGAAACGCAATTTAATTCCCTAGATATCGAATACCTGTTCGAAAAATTCCAATTAAATACCTATGATCCAAAAAAGAGTTTCGCTTCATAAAATAACGCAATGTTTTCTTTTAATCTTCAATATCTCGTGCATCATAAACGCAGTCAAAATTTTACAGTTTACAGCATCTTATTTTTGTTATCTGCAAATTTTACATGTACAAATTAACGGAGTTAGTATCTAATTCAACTAAAGTTAGTTTCAAATGAGACAACTCACGCTTACATTCACATAATACATGTTTATGTACACTCTATCGCACTAATATATTTCTCGATTACTTTCTTTTTTCTTTTGCAATTACCCTGCCTTGCATGTATAATTTAATGAACGTGAAATATACCTACATAAAAAAAATTTAGCAGTAAAAAAAATTTCTTTTGTGCAATTGAAACCCAAAATATTTAACTTTAAAAAAACAGTGCGATGATTGCGTAAACTACTATACTATCCGTGCAGCTGACATATTGATTTGGGATCCAAATTCAAACATACAATAACATTAGCCTGCATGACAATTTCGGTAGGATTTCTGAGTCTCCTGCGATGTGTTCACAATTTTTATCGAAAAAAAAGATGAATTTTCCTGTTTTGTTTTCTTTGTAAGTATGTTGCATGTACGTACGTATGTACGCCATGTGTACGTGGCTTGGAATGCAGAAATATTGGTTATTACACAGCTAGCTTCATTACAATACAATACATAAGTATATTAATTAATTTAGCATACTTTCTTTAACGTATTGTATATTATAATAAAGATGTTCTTTAGGAAAAAAATCTAGGATTTGTATTTCCTTTAAAAAATGCTGCCTATGTATCGTAATTATATCGATATGTGCAAAGTTATCGATGTTATCATTCCAAACACTATACGTTTTAAAGTTTATCGATAATTTTGTTTAAATAAAATTATTATAATGTTGACTAACATATCATTTTCGTCATCGCCATGATACGATTTTAATTTTAAGAAATGTTCAGCAGTAGATAAGTTTATATCGATAAAGTAAAACCTATTTATTTTTGTAAAGCCTTGTTATTGGTGGATGTTATTTTGTTGAATTGCATGGTAGCATGTTAGCATGTCGACTGTACGGTATATGTGTATCCCTTGGACAGCTGTGCGTAGTGCAGCAGAACGACAAGACCGAGGGTCTGTTCCGGCGTTGGCTGGTGGAAGATCGCGGCCTGGACGGAGCCGACACCTACATGGAATATCTAATGGCCACGCACAAGCGAGTCCAGAAAATGCTGTACGTTCCCTCAAAACTCGGAGAAAGGGGAGAGTCAGGGGGGTGTGGTTTGAGTGATGCTTAAAAGTCGTTTCGGTGGTGGTTCGGCCCCATTTAAGAGTCGGGTTTTGTTCGTGAAATTGATTCTGCTGCATCGGTTCGTCAGAATTGGTCTGCTCCTGAACTGTAGAGATAATTTCCATGTGTATTAACCTTCTTTTCATCGATAAAAGATTATGACTCATATCGAAAGAAATATTTTTCATTTGTATTTGGGTACATTAATATATTACATTATATTACATATTTCATTCTATTCATTCAAAATACGTATGCCTTTACGTATGTAAGTACGTTGATAATGAACTACGCTGTTGTTTTATGTTACCACGGTTATTTTTAAAAATTGATGTTAATTATTCTGCTGTTAGGTTATTTGCTATTTTGTGTCATATTATAATTTTTAACAATACAATGAAATAAACTATAGTTTTGCCATGAGTTTTAGCGTGAGGAATGCGAAGTTCTTGCCTTTTCACGCCTATTGGTTGTTGCGTAATGATCTCTTATTCGCACGTTTCGACAGTATCTATCGATAATCGATAGTAGATAATCAACAGCAGGATAATGATGACTTCGACAATTTATTATCCATTGTATAGGAATAGTACATTGATTTTGGTTGTTCTAACATTGACTACTTCTCTTGATAACATACTTAAACTCCGTTTTTTTTTTTAATATTTATAAATAAATGTTGTATACAATTTAAGAACAGAATTTCAAATTAATTATAGTACAACATTGTTTTGTTATAATTGAAATTATCAATTTGGTATCGATGAAATAAATAAGTTTTTAATTTAATTAAATGATATCGATGTTTTTCGAAGAAATCGATTATTGATTTAAGATTTTCGTTGATTATAATCATTTCTAATCGTTGCTTGTTTAGTACGAATATCATAATTTATACTCCATTCATGTGTGAGCGGTTTACGAAAGTTTTCATTTCGAAAATGGTGTTGGTTTTTATCGATATCCGGTGATGGGTCATGTGTGTAATAATATCATCATCACTTCTGCTCAGAATTTATTGACTAAATATTCGTATTATGCTGGATTGATTTTTATGATCACGGGAAGACATTTTTCTTGGAACCTTTTTTATCTACATAAGTCGAGTGTGGAATGATAGAGTTTGTTGTGATCGATTGTTACAGTTAACAGTGATGCGACAACACGACAAGTTGGAGACTGTCCTGCGACACTTCCTGGTGGAAGATCGCGGCGTCGACGGCAGCGCCTCCTACGTGGACTACCTGTGCCACGTGCACAAGGAGATCAGGCAACTTCTATAGCACTTGTACGACCATTAACCTCATTATCAGATATTCTTACTCTCATCTCTGACTCCGACTCCTCGAGTCGTGTAACACCACCACAGCCGACGGCTAAACTTCGATTACTCTTTATAACACTATTGATTTGAGTCGTCGTTTTAATGTCATAAAATTTACTACTGTAAATAGAATTGTATACAGTTACAAAATTATATGCGAGATAAGATGTTTGAGTTCTTGAGACGAAAACATCGATTTTACGATTGTCATTTGAAATTAATGAGTCGATAGTTTCGAAAATTATTTCTACTGTAAATTTTTAATAATCAACCTTCAACCATATAATCTTACTTTTTATATATAAAAATACAAGACTTTATAAGTGGGTAATAAGTATATATTGCCGTCGAGATTAAAAAACAATCTTGTGTTTAAATTGGTCTGCTCCGACTCTCTCTGCTCACCTTAGTGCGACATGTAGCGTTATAATAATTTATATTACGATTTTTACATATTCCACATTAATTTATGCCTTTGCATTTCATAGATTTGAGAGAATTTTTTAAGAGATTCTAAAAAAACGACTAAATCGTTTACTCGAACTTAGTGAAATTTGGTGTTTGTTGTTTAGTGTCATATTAAAAAACCATTCATTGTTTGTGAAAGAAAAAATGAAAGTATTGCTTATGTATAAAGATTTGAAACATATTAATAATGATTATAGACTTTACTCGCCTTATGATTAAAAACCACTTTAAATTGTATTTGGCAACTATTAAACAGGGCAATTAATTTTATCGATAAACACAGTGTGCCTAAATTCAAGTATCGATAAGATGAAAGAATCGGAATTAATTATTATTAAAATTTTAAATCATCGATAAATTTATGCACATTATATCCCAATTATAACTTACTAGTAAGACTAACTTCCGAAAGATTCAATACAGAACTGCATATTCCTTTCTCTCCATAGAAATAAAATCTTGTTAACTATTGATATAGAATAAAGGCTATCGTGTTTCGATTCGATATAACAATATAGTATGAAATTCTACACGTATATAGGTACAGTGTAAATATAATTATTTTTTATTCATTTGACGTTTTTATTAAATTATTTGTACGATAGTTGTTACCCCTTGCGATTTATAACAGTGTCGCTTGGAATCGATACATTTATTTGATCGACTCTTTATCGATTATATATTCCACTCTTGTCGATGTTAAAGTGATCCTATTTTATTACGAACAATTCGTTAAGGATACCGATTGCATCTTCCAATAGTTTAAGATTTCAAGTATAAGCTTTCGATTCTTTTTATTTAGATTATAATTTTATATATATATAATATCGATTTTCAATTTGTGGTGATGTAAATCGATTTTGAACAGTCGATAGCGTCTATTTGAGTAAATAGATCGAGTAAAGTGTATTAGATATGTGCCGTTAGCTTATGATTGTTTTTAAATTACAATCGATCATAATCATACGTTTATCCGTTCGTTTTTTTGTAATAAAAAAAAGCTTTTTTTATGAAAATGTTTATCAGTGAAATTACGTTGTTTGTGCTATGTGAAGCCGACGAGTGTACTTCAGTTGTCTTGTTAATTTTTAGCCTAGAATATTATCTTTTATATAATTATTGTATATAATAATGTTTATTGTAATCTCTCGAGTCGTCAAAAACTTTTGAATTCGTTCAAAATATATGTGGCCTTTATGCAGATATGGTATAATTTATGATTTCCCAATACGGAAATATATATATATATTGTCTTTTAATAATAAAAAATGCATTCAAACTCCCCATCTTTTGTCATCCTTACGGTCACAGTGATATTGGATTAGGGATGATCGATGTTATACGTGGAAATATCGAAAGGCAAGGGTTCCGTATTATATTGTCATTAAAAATGAGGTTGTGGATATAAATGTGATTTTAAATTAAATTAAAACCTACGAAATTAAAAACTTGTCAGACCTAGACATACACGCCACACAGAAAAAATGGTATCTTACAGCCAATTCCGATTTCTACACATATTTTATATCGATAATTTTATGTTCTTATCGGATGAATATCAATGTATTTCTAATATCGACCATCCCTATCTTGGATATAAAATTCAATTAAAAAAATGTAAATTTCTGAACCAGATCGCTTTTATATGTTATTTGAATGCAAGTATCTTTTCTGTCGTAAAATGAGACGATAAACCTTGATCATTTTTTTTTATTACGCTAATAATTGTAGTAACAGACCTTGGGTTATATATGTGTGGTATAAAATCAAAGACAAAGACAAGTAGAGAGAGGTAATAATATATGGAAACATATATTTTTTGTTAATTTTATTGTATTGGATCACTTTAAATTAACCGAAAAATATTTGTATTGATCGGACTAAATTTTTGTCACGTTTTTTTTTTCCAATTACCATCAGTCCATCTTCGTCGGTTTTGATTTTATACGACAGCATATTTCGAGAACGTTCTGGAAGTTTTCGTGGTAAACCTTTTTTAATCGTCTGAATAGGCCTATTTAAAAATCTGATGTGAACTATGATGATTATACTCTATATTGGTTTTTTTTAATTTTAATTTGTAGAGGCAAACGGTTACTAATTGTTAAGATCTTTTTAGTTTATATAGTATATTACATATTATTATGTTTAATTTCGTTTTCATATTATGATATTAATGTAGTCATTAAGTTAACGGTCTTATTGTGTCCGACTGTAAATATAAATAAATATTAAAATTATTTTATTTCTCTCGTGCTTTCTTTATTTTTATGATTTATATTTTTATTTATCTGTGAATTGGTTGATTTTTTGTACAATGATTATGCAACTAGAACATTATAACTAGATCGTTGGTCGTTCCTACCAAAATGATCTAAATCCAAGTCCGGTGAAGCTGTGAAGGCCTAGTAAGGCCAATAGCGTAGTCAGTTCGAAAAAAAACCCAATTTTAAACATTCATAAAAAAATAGAAACCCTTTAAGTAGTTTTTTTTTAATATTCGCAAATTTACATGTATAATTTTTTTAGATATTGATAAATAACGTAAAATATTAGGAACTGCCAAAACTGGATTTTGCTTATTTTGACATACAACGACACAATTATGGTACACAGAATGCGGCCTTCAACATGACATCGGGCATACTGGTATGTATAATCGTATATATCCAATAACCTAGCACTACAGTATGGTATCTCGACTGGCTACTACCCAGTGGCGTAGCGTGCCTTGTCGGGCCCCGTATAAAAATTTTTTTGGAGGCCCTTATATGGAGGTAAAGATTTTTCACAAAAGAAAAAAAATATTGTGAGAAGAAATATTTATTTATCACATAATTTACCCATTTTACAAATAAAAATCGAATTTTAAATATTCACTCTCCTTGCCTTTTTTTCGGCAAACTGATTTATTAAATCATTTATGGCTGATGATGATTTTAGTTTTTCTAAAGTTTCTGCCTCTATGGACAATAGTGAGATGTCTGACAGCCGTTCTTGTCCCATCGAAGTTCTTAAGTAATTTTTTATTAGTTTTAATTTTGAAAAATTTCTTTCTGCCGTTGCGGTTGTAACTGGAAGGGTCAAGAATAAAAAGCATGCTGTGATTACCTCGGGAAAACTGGATGCAAGACTATTGAATTTTACTAGGAATAATTCAGTGAGTTCTTTAATGGAATAAATTTTTTTAATTTCAGAATTTAAGCATGTTTTAGAGCCTTTAATTGGTCACAAAGATTAAGTGAGATGTCTTTACTATATTTAGCAGACAGTTTTCCGGAAGCGTTTAATATCTCTTCGCTTGAAGAAGATAGGAGTTTCTCCGGTTGTAATATTTCGAATATACTACTCAGGTTGCAAAGGCTCTGAAATCCTTCTTTAGTTTGAGAAATTAATATATCTAAGCAGCAATAGTATACATTGACTTTGAAATAGGATTCCGGGTCGGAAATTCTCTCATCTTGTGATAACTCATCAAAAAAACGCTCCGTTATCTTTCGCCTACTGTTTTTAAAAACAGTTGTTACCCCCCACTCTTTTGCTAAATCTTTGGATTCATTTAGCAAACTATTAAATGAATTCTGATTTCTTAATTGGCACAGTCTATTTGAAAGATTACTTAATAAAATACTAGATTTCTGTAAGTCATTTTCATGCTGTAGAGCTTTAGAAACAGGATTAATAATTTCAAATAGTGAAGAAAAAAATGTAACGAGCACTAAGAAATCAAAACTCTCTAAAATATTAATTATACTTTTACATTCTTCACGTTCATCTTTTTTATTTGAAATTAAATTTAGTTGGTACAAAGTTTTCATGATTAGTAAAAAAATTTTCTTTACTGCTAATAAAGCGTCGTTCCTAGAAGACCATCTGGTAGGACATACCTTTTTAAGGGTAATCAAATATTTTTCAGATGAATCGTCACTTAGCATAGCCCAGCGTTTTATACTATTGCCAAAAAAAGTATATATTTTTTCTAAATTATCGAAAAAAGTCGGTACTTCACGAACATGTCTCGCAGCATCGTTCAAAACCAAGTTTAAAGCGTGCGCAGCACAATGAACATAATCGGCATTTGGAGCATGCTCTTTTATTAGGGTTCGTAATCCTCCATACACACCCGACATAACATTTGCTCCATCGTATCTCTCCTCTACATTTAGTCAAATCAATTCCATATTCTTTAGTCAAATTTAAAATGACAGTTTTCAGAACTGCAGCACTGCAATCGGTTACTGCTATAAGTCCTAAAAAAGACTCACAGATTTTTATTTCTTTAGGCACATTATCATCATTTTCTGTAACCGAGATATATCGAAAAACTACAGATCGTTGGTCAATTTTTAACAAGTCTTGTGTTGTATCCAGAATTATTGTCAGAAATGGAGCTTTTTAAATTTCTGAGATAATATTGTTCCTAACGGTGGTATTAAGCAAACTAATAATTTCGTTTTGAATCGTAGGGCTTAAATAATTTATTTCACCTTTCGGTTTTAGAAGAAGTTTTTTTAAAGTGGCATCATAGTTAGATAGCAGACGTGAAATTGCCAGAATCAGAATCATGCCCCCTCAAAGGTAGATTACAAGATACTAAAGTAATTATAACATTAATTATACGATGCAGTACATCTCTCCAGAATGTAATTTCACTTTTCAATAGAGTATCGATGGTATTTCCTTGCAACCAATTATTATAAGAGAGTGAGGCACTAATATGCTGCTGTGACTTTTCATGGTCAAGAACAGTTTGTGTGAAATTGCTTCTAACCGAAACACCGTTAACCCAAGCAGAGGAGTACGATTTGTTTTGACGATCTGCTAATAACCAACAGAAGTGACAGTACGGTTTGTTTAAAACGTTAGAATAACATAACCATGGTCTTATAATTTTTTATGCCTGCCTGATTGAAATATGAATAATAATAAGCCGAAAAAGGTCGGTTATTTTCTGAAACTTTTGGAAATGGTCCTTGTGGTTTAAATGGACCCAATTTAAAAATTATTTTTCGTTCGCATTCAGTTAAATTGTCACCTAAATTTCCTCTATCTGATGAAATTATATTACAATCTGCAGATATATCAGAATCGTTGACTTGGGGTTCCTCGATTTCTGGATGGACATCCGATAAAGTATGTGCTTGGCTTTCTTCTATTTCCGGATGGATATGTGACGAAGAACATGCTTCAGAAGAATCTAAAAATAAACGACTAATTGTTAAAAAATAAATACGAATGCTTTGATATTAAACTAAAAAGAGTTATATATAAATAAATAACGTTACTAAGGGTCACAGTTAGAGAGTGTTCAGTTCAGACGCACACAGACTCTACGCGGATTGTGCTCGTACCTATTAGTAGATACAAAATCACCTGCAGCCCGTCAGTGCATTACTATACACCTGCGTGCTATTTAAACGCAGCGCGTAGTGTAGTGGCCATACAAAACGAGAACCCGAAAGAGAGTCTGCACATCTGAAGTTCTCAACACGCAATTAACGATACGATACGGACTGATAGACAAGCAACAAAACAAATCGATCCTATAGATAAGTTAGAATTTTGTTTTTTTTTTTAATCAAGGCACGGAACCCTAAAAACAGTATAATTGTGAAAATCGAGGGGGGAGACAACTTTTTGTGACGGACAGATGGACAGACCGAAATTAAAAGATTTCCTTGTTTATCACTACGGGCTCCTAATAAATGGGTTGGGTAGTACTTACCTTTCCAATCTAAATCACTCACAGTATCTTGTCTCTGAAAAAATGAAGAAATTTTGGGCACTTTTTTATAACCTCGTCCCTTTTCTGTTTAATTTTTCTTTTTTCAGCGCCGCTGGGATAATCTCTTTTCCTTTCACTCATTTCTTTTACAAATCGCTACTAATACTGCTAAACCAGAAGAACAATATTGTTTGTACTGAATTACAACGTAATGCACATTTATATAAAGCGCGTAAATAAACAGTGCACTGCACTCCGTGGTTTAACATCCAATGCAAAGTACAACAACGTACACGTACATCGCGATATCGATGAAGGATTCCCGGGGATTCCCCGCTGAGTTGAAGATGAAGTAAGTAAAACGGGGAAGTCCCGCAGCCTACCATAACGATGTAGAGTGTTGCCAGCTTTTGAACGCACGCTTAAGGCGGGAAAAAAAGGAATTGCTTTATAGAATTTTGTCATTTGTAAAATAAAATAAATTAGAAAGTTTTTATTCTTTTTCCTTACACACTTTGGGGGTCCCCGTGGCCCGGGGGCCCCGTATAATTGATACGGCAATTACGGCGGTAGCTACGCCCCTGCTACTACCATACATAAGCAGGAGTGCATAGGAAGTGGGAGTTGCTTTTTCTCACGAGCGGGTGGAGTGTCTAAAATAACTAATTCTGCTTACTTAAATTGCTCCTAAGGTATTCCCATTGGACTATGGTATGGAGTTCAGATGGAGTGTAAACAGATGTCTAAAGTGTTTCCGATGCCGTAAGCGTCGACACTCTACGTATAATAACAATGTAAACCTAACATGTTTGTACTTTTTAGATTCTAGTAAAAAAAAAAAAACGTTACAGGTGTCTAGGAATAAGAAATAGAATACATTTCTACCTTAATAAATGTCTGTCTGTCTGGATGTTCGCACATGCATCACTACTGAAGTAATGCGTTCACGATAAAACCTTACCAAGAGAATCATAAAGCAACATTTATCGAGTAACATTTAGTTTAACATTAAAATCAGTACACTATCAAAATTTATTGTAATTTTAATACCGACGTGACTTATGTACGAGAGAAAAGTAGATAAGTAAATATATCTAATATCTTTAAACCAGCAATTCTTGTATATTTTTATATTGTTATATATTCATGATCTCTGAAACCGCGTCAGCGATTTCCTTGAAACTTAGTATGTAGGTGGTTTTGGGGACGATAAATCGATCTAGCTAGATTTCATTCATATAAAACTTTTTATCTGAGTTTTTAGGTACGTAATGAAAAATATAGCTAAAATATAAAGGTAAATTTCGTCGCCGCTGTCAAAAAAATAAATAGCTTAGATGGAAATCGGCTGCTTCGACAATCCGTCTAACCCCAGTTTGAATCAGAGTAAGCAAAAGAGATATCTCTTTTTAATATTTATTTTTTTTGTAGAAAAATGCTCATTTTCTAAGGCAAACCTAACAGTTTATTTTGATTTAAAAATGTTTATTAAAGAACCGAACTAGGCTCCGTCGTTCAGATGATTTTATTGATCACTGTTTTCTTACAGAAGATTCCACGCCGACGAAGTCGCGGATACTATATATTACTACTTGAGGCGAGGTTTTAAAACAAAATTCATTTTATAAATTTTAATAAAGAGATTAAATCGAAGTATAAGATAATGCGTTTCTCGTAGTAAGTTTATCTAAGACTTATCACAATCTAAATATATTTATTGTGATAATAGTAGAGATCACCTCATCGCCGGTTAGTCATCGATACAATAGAAATCTTGAAAAGTTTTCTTTATTTCTCGAGTATATACAAATATTTGGGTACGTAGAAATTCATTGACGCATTCAAATTAAATGGTAATTGCAAGTTTTAGCCACATATAATCAAATTAAAACCCGATTGACTCCAAACGAAGATTAGCCAATTAATAGATGAATGTATAAGTAAATATAAATTGGATTCAATTTGTCATGCCTAATTTTTGACAAGAATTTTCCTAGAAAATTGAGGTAAATTGAATATGCCGCTCTTCCACGCAAAAACTATTGAGCCGAAATATAAAGATAAAATTTATAACGCTAAGCAATAGGACAATAATACCCATAAGACAAAAACAATAAGACCCATCTCCCTTCCCCTCCCGTCCTAATTCCTCCATTCCCCGAATACAGTCTGGCAACGCAATTGCGACTCCCCTCGTGTTGCCAATGTCTATGGACGGCGGTGATCACTTAACATCAGGTGACCTGCCTATTCGTTTACCTCTTATAATATTAAAAAAAAAACGTTAAAATATTGCGATTTTTATTTATTTCCTTTAATTAAATTGTTGTCATCTCAAGGAATCAACCTGGGTGGGAAATTAATTTACCTGTAAACAAAAAAAAATTCACTATTAAAAAAAAACGACTTGACTGTGATCTAAAAGTTTTATCCAAAATTGGGACACTTACTATAGTGTACTAGCTTTATGTTAAGAATTTGCACCTAATAATTAACCGATATTTGTTACTCTTTCAAACAAAAACGATTAAACAGATTCTGCTGAAACTTCACAATATGTCGAAGCTTATACATCAAACTAACACATTATATTACTTAAATTTGTCAAAACAACAATAGACGCCACGTAAGTTACAATACATTTTGCCATTTGAGAGCTTTCATGGCGTACGTTGTATTTACCTTTACAGTTAAAAGAAAATAATGCATAATGTCATTATTTATAAAGTACAAATGCAGACAAAGTCGCGGACTGCCGTTAGTTATTAACATTTCAATGATTTATTAACTTAGTACCTACTTCGTTAATCACAAGTACTCCATTGTTCTTCGCCGAAGTTGATCGTTCACTAAGCTTTTGT
>JACEII010000113.1:0-24433 GCA_014332785.1 Antheraea mylitta
CATAAGCATAATTACCCAGCAAAGTGTATTTTGTAATACATTGTGTTCTTATTATTTAGATAACAATTGCTATGCAAATCGGTTAATTGCATTTTGCCTTGAACTCGCACTTTGCAAATCGTGCACTTATCGCTGTATATATCTTATAAACATTTATTGTTGAAAATATCATTGAAAATAAGCAATTTCGTAATTAAAAGTATAGTCAAAATCTGCATTTACGAAAATAAAGACAAACTTACACTCTAAAGAAAATAAGAAATTATAAGATGATTGACTTTTTGTATTTACATTGGATACCGTCCCATATAGGTTTGGCGGGAAATGAGAAAGCGGATCAATTGGCTAGAGAGGCTCTTACCGATGGTGTACCATTTAATTATATACCTTACTATGCTGATCAACTTTATCTTATAAGAAAACATTGTCGTAAAATGTGGAAGGAATACATCGATGAGCGATCAGTTAACAAAGGCATATGGTACAAAACTTTGCAACCTACCTTACTACGCTATACCTGGTTTGACAATATTAAAATAAGTCGAACTGAATTAAGTACTGCCTTTCGTCTTCGTTCAGGGCACATTCCACTGAATAGCTTTTTATATTTGATAAAACTGAAGTCGTCACCAAATTGTGACATATGTAATAGCGTAGAAGATGTGTACCACATAATGTCTGAATGCATACGTAACCGAACCCAAAGACTAGCACTGGAGAATAAAATAAATATCTCGTTGAGATCTGTGGGTGTATGTAATGCCATCCTTGCTTTCCCGACATCCGAGGAAGCAAGAATGCTTTACAGGCTGGTTATGGTTGGAATGAAGAACCGGTAAACTATTAACTGTTTATGTACAATTTGATTATTGTAATTATTTTTTGTTAATCACTGGGGTGACATGGTCAATTTGTGACCAAACCCTAATTACAAATAAAGATTTAAAAAATAAATATATATATATATATATTTTCAATGCTAAAATGTCCGTATAAACAACATATCGACTAAAATTACGACTCGATTAATACATTTATTAGAATCTGTCCCTTTCTAACGCGTTGTTACGTCTCTGTCTAATGTCATCTTGGATATGGAACGCCGCGTGAGCGCACGGAATTAGTCCCGCTTTTTCATCTCCCACCGCGCCCAATTTGAATTTGGAACCTTTTTATTGTTATTAGTACTATATAGATATATTTTTTAATTTATCGAAGGATAGTGGCAGCGGCCATGTTGGTTGTTCTTTTTTTTAATTATTATCAGTTTAAGGCGAAACGTTATGCCGCCGAGTTTACGTTTTTTTTATGTAAAACTTTACGGTTTTCGGTAAATGTTTTGGCCTCAATCAGCGATATTAAAGTTTCTCGAAGGAGATTAAATCATGAGAGTTGATTTTCTTTTATTGTTTAAAACATAAGTAGCTAATTAATTTTTAGTTATCGTATAGTTTAATTTAAAACAAAATAATAAATTAAATAACATAGTTAACTACTATATGTACCCACATGATCCTTTGACAATAAAATTATCATCTGTAATAATTGATAATAATATATTTCCTTTTCTAAACAGTACCTGGGCGGCCGAACCTAGCTCGGGTCTTTAAAAACATTTTTAGCTGTTACGTTTGCCTCTTAAAATTAACATATTTTTACAAAAAAAAAAAAATAATTTTGAACTGTCACTCGGATTTGAACTGGGGTTACACCAGTGCCGGATTTGCCCTAAGGCCCAGGAGGCTCGAGCCTAGGAAGGCCAGATATTAGGGAAATCGAAACAAAAAATCACTGACACAGAGGTGACTGGTAGCTACCACGTGGCCTGGGGCCTATGGCGGCCAAGACTGCAAATCTACCAGTAGGTTACACGGATTTTCGAGGCAACCGATTCCAATTGCCCGAACCGGTTGTTGTTGTGACGTTCATAAACGCCTTATTAGGGCCTAAAATGAATAACGTATTTTTGATTTTGAAAATAAACAACTTTCTCGAATATTCCACGGTATATTATGAAGTTTGACGTATCCACAGCTACAATACTGTTAAACATTCTGGCGACTTCGTTAACAACTTCAAGATGTTGATAAAAACACTCGGACTCTCCATATAATGCGTTGTCCGAACCAATTTTCGACTAACGACGAACAGAATTAAGTTTTTAAGGCGTCGGACATAGATATTGGGCAATTATTTACATTTTTAGACGATACATAACATGACAAACGTTGACAATTGTCAACTGTTTGTAAGAATCAATAAATTACGTCACAACGATGACGGATATGATATTCTGTAACTGAAACATTTAAAAATTAGCTGTAAAAGTACTCATGACTTTTTTTTATACCATAAGAGACAAACGAACAGGCGGTTCACCTGATGTTAGGTGATCACCGCCGTCCATAGACACTAGCAACACCAGGTGAGTCGCAAGTGCGTGACCAGCTTGTGTTTGGGTGAAAAGGGGAAAGGGGTAGGAGAGAGGGGAAGAAGGGAGGGTAGGGTAGGTGGGTTTCAGGTGTTCTCACTGAGCGAACGAAACGCAACGATGCAAGAACTGTTACTTCACGTTGGTTTTCTGTGAGACGATGGTACTACCCCGGACGAACGGACCCATTAATGGTGAAACCAACAATATTTTCAGCATAGCACTTCCACCTCCAAAATTACTTATGTTTATAATTTTAACAATATATTTAATTCTCATAAAACAAGTAATAACAATATGCAAATAATTTGCTTACAAAATTTCTTTGTAAGTAATATATATTGTAAGTATTACGCGTTTACTTTCCCTCTCCTGCGCATATGCTCTACACCGCTTACCCCACTTCATAAATTGCTGACTACATGTTAGGCTCATACTTATAGAAATTATATTTCTTAAAACTTTGTAGTAGAAGACACTTAGAAGGATCTAAATGTTTTAAAAAATAGTGAAATCTGTCGATTAGTTTTTGTGTGATGCTCGCACAATTAGAGTCATCAATCGTCTATATTTATTACTAGCTTATTAACTAGCTTCTGCCCGCGACTTAGTCCGCGTGGAATAGTTACCTTGGGCGAACGCTAACTACAACTCGCGACTTCGGTTACGTAGAAAGTGAAAATATTTTTTAAAAACACGTACATTCACTCCAAGTTTAAAACATTCTCCATTGGTGCTCTGCTTCTACGGATCTTAGCGTGATGATAAATAGCCTCTAACCTTCCTCGATAAATGATCTATCAAACACTGAAACAATTTTTCAAATCGGCCTAATAGTTTCTTAAATTAGCGTGTTCAAACTTTTTTTTTTCGAACTGTCTAAGCTATTAACCTCGCAAGGTCTTAACAGCTTCACCGGACTACTAAGCGCGTTCAAGCATGTAAACTCTTCAGCTTTATAATATTAGTAGGTATTTAAAGACTTAGGATTACTAAAAATTAATTCACATGTAACATCTGAAACTCTATATGTTTCAACGTCTCTGAGCGAACGCGTCTCGAAAACAAGATGGCCGCCGGTGAAAAAGCTTTTTTTACTTTCACGCCGGTAATTATGGACCTTAGGCCTGCCCCCTAATGTGTTTCGGGGATCTCTTCTGAGGTCATTATAATTTTTTTGTTTCAATCCTATAATAAACTTTTACAATAATCTCAATAATGGCTCTGGTCTTAAGTAAATAATCCTAATTCTTTAGGTAACCTATCTAGATGATTTAAGTTTAGAATTTAAATAATTTAAAACAACATGCGGTCACCGTCACCTACGGACGACTAGATGTATTTTATGTTCAAGTCCCACGTAAAGATATTACACCTTTTTTTAAATTATATGCTTGTATGCAAGCACAGTGTAATACTAAATACAATGGCGGATACTTTTTTTTTCTCGAACTGACTACGTTATTGACCTAGCAAGATCTTAACTGCTTCACCGGACTACTGGCGGATACTTTAAGTTGTACAATCATAGGCTTGCAAACGAGACAGACTAAAAAAATCTATTGGATTGGATTTAACACTGCGTAGCGATTTGATAAGGTATTTTTTTTCCAAACTGACTACGCTATTGACCCAGCAAGGTAATAGCTTCACCGTACTACGACCTTGATTTGATAAGTTAACTATTTATATTTTTATATTTTATAGGTTTTAGTATTTGAGTACAATCTCAGCAAATGATAATGGCGATGGGGTCTGAGATGGTAAACACGAAAAACCTATAAGTGGCCGGAACACACCAGTAGGTCTTCTTGCCATGCTATGGTTTCATCACTATATCTTCCTTGACCGCGCGCTCCTACTCACTTGCAAGAATTCGAACCTATATCCATCGACACGGTGTCTGACACGCTATCAACTAAGCCATCTTCGCTTCAATCACCATCTAGAATTACATGTCTTAGCGTGTTGTTGTTGTGGACAGTTCAAAATCAAAAATTTTATTCAGTTTAGGTTCTAAGATAGCAGCTTATGAAAGTCAACGCTACCACTGGTTCCGACAAACAACCCACTTATCGAGAAGACCCGGCAACAAACTCGAGATCAACGTTCAATTTTTCAAAAATTTGATCGAATTTTATAAATTACACCAAAACTGTTAGTTTTAGTGTCAAAATAAAAATCAAATTTTTTGTCAAACATAAATTAGACTTCTGATACATGTGGTCATTGAAAAAATAGCTAATAAAAATGTAATTTCAGATACAAATGGCCAATTTGTTATTTTAAATTTTCAGTCGATAAACACTATTACTTTCTTGCTCACATACTGGCATACTAAACCAAAAATTTTTGTCCTTAGCATTTTTATTTTAACAAAGTCAGAGTTTGATTTTAAATAAAAAAAATGGCTCGGTGGTGTCACAAGGAGCTTGCAGAAAGATGAAGAAACATTTGTGGTATTTAAATGACGAGTTGGCCACAATCTCATTATTTGATGACAATGCTCCGATCTATATTAAAAAGAAAATGCTTTATGCCATTAACACTCGAGAGGGCTCTACATTAATGGAGCTACGATATCATGTAGAGGATGTAAATTTAAAATCGTTATAAAATAACGATTTAAGCGACTTTGTTTCGAAAAACTCATTAGAGCTATTTAAAAAAATTGATTTACCCTCTGATTTCATAGAAGATATTTCTACATGGCCCAATGATGACAGCTACAATACATGTCTGCAATTTTTCAAAACTTTGAAAGTAACGAACGACATTGCTGAACGGGGTGTTGCGTTAATTGAAGAATATAACTGCTACCTAACTAAAGATGAAGAACAGTTGCAGTATTTATTGCAGGTTGTTCGGGGCCATCGACAACGTTTTCCAAATTGTTATAAAAAATCACTTCAATCATAAATATTTAATATAAATAGATAAGCAATTTTCAAGCAAAACTTATTAATAAAATGAATGTGAACATAATAATAGAATAAAATTGTTTATTTTTTTATTTATTACAAAAAAAACCCTTAAAAGCATCATATTTATTTGATTGAATTACCCTAATATATATATATATATGAGCTTAAAACTCGGAATGACCAGATTGTCACAGTAAATACTAAAAGTGTAAATACTAGAAGTATTTAGATCTTTTTTTTTTAATTGTAACACTGACTGCACCGTGCCTGATGGTAAGCACAGTGCAATCCAAAAACAACGGCGACTACCGAGAAATACGCCATTCTTTGTCCGTCGCCGCTGTCATGCCAAATCTAACATTATTCCCTAATAAAACTATTACTGGATTTATTAAATCTGAAACATGGGACGACCAGTTTATTACTGTTTGTAGTAATTAAATTAAGCCGCTTTTTTACGAAACCCAGCTTTTCAAGGTTCTTGCAAAGAAGCTATCCTCTTACCCTAGACACTCAGAGTATGTTGTTTGCATTCCAACAACGAATCCTGCCACTAGTAACGTCTTCTATGACTACATATAATAAGAAAGGGAATCAAACGTGTCTGTTTTTAGATTTTAGTAAAAAAAATGTTCCAGGTTGCATAGGAATAATGAAATATTTAAATATATTTCAATCAATTTTAGAAATGTGTATCTGTTTGTATAAACACGTGTCACTGCTAAAGTACTGTGTTCAGGATAAGACCTTTTCAAGAAAGTCCTAAAGCACATCTTCGAGTAACATTCAGTTATTATTTCATGAATAGCAGTTAGGTCTATCAAAAGTTATTGTAATTTTAATGACGACGCGTGTACGAGAAAAAAGTAGATAAGTAAATGGACTTAATACATTCAGATGATTTTATTAATCACTATATTTAACATAAAGTTAAAACATAAAGTTTTGGGGTGTAAGGGATGTCGAGTAACATCTTAAGACTTGAGACACCCAAGCCAACCTCACCTGCACGTGGTGCACCCTGCTGATCAACGAACGAGGCAATGGCGATAGCGGGGTGGTAGGGTTTTACAGCCCGACTGGGTCGCAACCACCATGTATATGGCGAAAAAGCCCGTCATAGTGACTCGCTTTTGCGCGTCGCGTTTCGGGATCAGCCTGTGCATATCCAGTACCGGGTGACTTTCTTCATTATGGCCGGCATGACAGCGGCGACCGACGATGGATGATCTGTCTCTCGGTGGTCGCCACTGTTTTTGGATTGTACTATGCTTACCATCAGGTATAGTGCAGTCACTATGTCGTGCTACAATAAAAAAAAAAAAAAAAAAGTACCACGCGGCCGAAGTCAAGACCACAAAAGTTACGAAATCTAATTCCTTTAAACGAGCAATTCTTGTATATTTTTATATTTGTATATATTCAGGATCTCGGAAACGGCGTCATCTATTTCCGTTAAACTTACTATGTAGGTAGTTTCGGAGACGATAAATCGATTTAGCTAAATTTTATTCATAGAAAACTTTTTTAACTGAATTTTCAGGTAATGAAAAATTATAGCCAGATATAAAGGTAAATTTCGCCGGCGCTGTCAAAACAAAAATAGCTCAGATGGAAATCGGTTGCTTCGAAAGTCCGTGTAACCCCAGTCCGAATCCGAGTGACAGCGGAAGAGATATATTTTTTTTTGTGCAAAAATGTTATTATTATAAGGCAAACCTAACAGTTTATTTTAATTTAAATATGTTTTTTTTATGTCTTAACTCATTAATATACCTACTACTGAAGAAATATTTGAATGAATCAAACAAAACTTTAGTAGCTGGACAACCGAGCCTAGCGGTTCTTTAAAATATTCTTATATTAAAATAAACTGTTAGGTTTGCCTCAGAACATTAGTATTTTTTACCAAAAAAGTATATTAAAAGAAGATATCTCTTTTGCTGTCACCCTAATTCGAACTGGGGTTAGATCGATTTTGTAAGCAACCGATTTCCATCTGAGCTATTTTTGTTTTGACAGCGCCGGCGATCTCTTTATATTCTAGCTATATTTTTTCATTGCCTGAAAACTTAGATAAAAAAATTTTCTATAAATAAAATCTAACTACATACAAAGTTTCACGGAAATCGTTGACGCCGTTTCCGAGATCCTGATTATATAAAAATATACAAAAATTGCTCGTTTAAAGGTATTAGATCAATTAGATTATTTAATTCGTAAACTAACAAACATAATGCCATAAGGAATTTCTTTATTTTCATATTATTTTTGACAACCAATATTTTACTTGATGGAAGAAGGCGTTACTTTGCGGAAATCCATCATTGAATACTAAGGTGGATGCTACTTTGTATTTCCACCTGGAACTAATTGACCACGTGAAGTAATAATGCTTGCATTGTTGCTTTTCGTTCGGTCAGTAACAGTGCCGGAGACCCACCTACTCTCCCCTTCCCCTTCCTTCTTCCCTTCCTCTCTCCCCTCCCCCCCCCCCCCCCCCACTTCCCAACAAAGGCTGGCAACGCACTTGTGACTCCCCTGGTGTTGCAAGTGTCTATGAACGGTGGTGATCACTAAACATCAGGTGACCCATCTGTTCGTTTGCCTCCTATGATATAAAAAAAAAAAATTGTATAGGTATATTAATAATACTAAATATAATTTTAATTAGGTATATTTTGTATAATTAATATATACAAAATATATGTTTATTAATTATTTGATTTTGTTTTTGTGGTCCAGGCGGAAGTGCAAAGTAGCATCCATCTTAGTATTCAAACAATATTTTAGATTATTACTGCCAATATCGTTATAGTACAACAAATATCTTTTGATAATTTCAACGTTCTAACAAGATGGTGGCCCCCTTTTAGTAGGGCTGTGTGGCTTTTGCGAATAGTTTGGCTATGTACCACCCTCAAGTCAAAAATATATACCCAAAGACCTGTGTGGTCTAACAGCTGGGATTGGAAGCCAGCCCATCTAGGTACAGCGTGTATACCTACTATCTTAAACCACATACGTCAATCATGTCATTGTGCACAGAAACTAAGTCTGAAATGTATTATATACTAGAAAAAAATAAAAAACTTTGTAATAAACGTGCTAATATTTAATTTAACAGTATGTAATTTTTATTAATTTCCAATTATAACATCTAAGAGCACAAAGGAGTTTTTGGCGGGATTTTAGTCTGTCATGTAGTGGATTTTAGACTTTATTCGTAATCTTGTGTTATTTGACTCTATAGTTTGTAAACTTGGTGATGTCTTACGTAATATAGTTAGTTTATTGTGCATAAGTGAAGTGAATAGAAAATAATACCACGGAGCATGAAATTCTGAGAAGCCACAAAAACTTTATGGAAGGTTCTAGCAAGGGAGCCATCATCTTGTTGGAATATTGAGATAATCTCACGAAGCTTGCAATATTATTAACTACACGACAATGGCAGTAATAATCTGAAAGAATGATTTCCAAAAATAAAGTAAAAAAAAGGGCACAAATTACTTCAATAAATGTAAAACGGAACCTTTTAAGGGAAAAACAGGATGGCTGTGAACAGCGATTTCCCGGTTAAAAAGCTGTCAAAAATAGTATGAAATTGGAAAAATTATAATCTATTTATCATTGTATGAAAACTGAAATCTAATTTTAGATATGGAACATCAAAGCAGATTACATAATATTTATCTACGCACAGAAGCTTATAATATAAAATTGGGGCGCGTGTAAAAACGAAACATAAAAGATAATATAATCACCACAACAGATTCGCCAACACAACCGAAAGACCTATAATCATAGTTTATTGATAAGAGAAAAAAAATAAAGCTCAGTCTATGACCGCGCATAAATTAATAAATCTAGTTAATGAATAGATAAATACACCAATTTATCGTGACCCACCGACACCTCTTTTAAACGTAATACGTTGGAACATATCAACGAAAGCAATATAAGACGGACAGGTTTTCGTACACTGGTTTTATACGAGTGCGAGTGAGACAAACATTTGTATTCATGTCACGCCATAAAACGGAACTAACGCGCTGTGATTGGTCGAATGTTCCCGCACAGAAGGCGTCGCCAACGTATTCCCGCCATAAATTGAGTTGTTGACACATTAATAAACGTTATGTTTTAATTTTTTTTTCGGGCCCGGCTCGCAAGCGCGCGAAATTATAAGCCCGGGGAATATAATTATTGTTTTGAAACGAATTTAATGAGGCTACGTGTGTGGCCCGTTCTCGGGTTGCTTTTATAATTAAACTGTTTTGGTTTGTGCCCGCCATTTTCCGTCGGCCATATTTTAATTCGGTTTTACAACTTGCGTTAACTAGTTCCCGATAACACTGATCTGTGTGCATCGCACACTGACTGCTAAAAACGCTGCATAACGCTGGCAATATTCTGGCGGGTTTTTTGCGACTTTCTTGATTTCTTACTTTTACAATCTTTTGAATTTTTGGAGATTGAGTGTCAAAATATAATTATTAGTTTTATATTTAGCAACCAATGTTCTAGATGATTACTACTGTTTGCACAAAAATGGACCCGGAATGGCCTGGTTTACCCCTCAGTTCGCCATTTCCATACCCCTCATATAAGGCAGACCACTAACCTGGCTTTTGTAGATCGATTTCGAGATATCCTTCAATGCACAGTTTTTTGTCACGTACACGTACACAGAATTACCTTTTAAAAGTTTATTATTGAAATAGGAGGTCAAAACCACAATAAAAACAATAAGATTCGGCAGCGCAAAGTTCACATGACAGGTCACCGAGCTCAACTGTCGTTATAGCCGTTGCGATCGCGCGAGCCCGGTATCGCGATCCACCACCACCATTGAGTAGATTATAGTATTACAAATTTCTTATGATAACCTTCTTGTTTAAAATTTCCATGCAGTTTTCCGTCTTGGATTTCATGCTCTGTAGTATTAGGTATTTCCTATCCACTATTGCATTCATGATTATAAATCAAATACAAAGCCACAGCAGGACAGACTAAAATCCCGCACAAAAATAACCGAGTGTCAAAATATATTGCAATAACTTTAGTGTCCCAAAAAGATGGTGAACGTCGTTAGAAGTTTCCAGAGAATTTTTGTTAAAATCTCAGAATTCATACTTCATTGTATTTTTTCCCAACTACTTCATTTATACATAATAACCCAATTTTTTTATGTGAGATTACCACAATATAACAAAATATGTCATACTTATAACATACATGACAAAAGCAAGATTTCGTTAAAACTCCATATTTACATTTACTTTGAGCAGCAAGCAAAAAGAGAATTAAATACCACACAGATACACGTCAAGCCTAAATATTTTTAATTATTGTACACTTTTAATGATGGTTAGTAGACATTGGAAGACATAAAAACTACCCAAATACAATTATTATGCCCAAAAACAGGATGGCACAGACTTTTTGGGAACTAGGGACCACTCTGACAGATTATGAGCTGGATGTTTTAAATTAAAAAACCTTAACAAATGAGTAAAAATAATTTCTAAAATTATTAATTTGGTGTCATTAGTTGCGATTGCAAATTCACACAGCACGCTTTTATTCTGAGCCATTGTGATTGCCTGCAAGTGACCCGCAGGCCGAAGTTTGTTTACCCCTAATCAAGAATACCTATAGGTAATCTCAATACTATACCTACCTACTGAAATATTTTGAAATAGAATAAAGCTTATTTCGGCTAATAAATAATATATATATATATATATATATACGTGGTGGTGCACCCTGCTGAATAACGAACAAGGCAATGGCGAAAGCGGGGTGGTAGGGTTTACAGTCAGATTGGGTCGCAACCACCATGTATTTGGCGAAAAATCCCGTAATAGTGATTCGCTTCTGCGGGTCGCGTTTCGGGATCAGCCTGTGCATATCCAGCTTTTTCCAGGCCGGCATGATAGTGGCGACCGGCGATAGATAGTGTGTCACTCGGCGGTCGTTATTGTTTTTGGATTGTACTGTGCTTATCATCAGGCATAGTGCAGTCATTTTGCCGTGCTACAATAAAAAAACCAAAGAGTTCACGGGCCGATGTAGGTATAAGGTCTACTAACCGCGTCAGTCATGTCAGTATACTAGACACAGGTGCCGGTGTCTTGATATTGCCACTACAACATCTGAATATCTATGTTAAAATCTACATATTCTATACATTGTAGTTTCAAAGAAAACAAGATAATTACATTAAAAATACATTACATTCCCGCGTAGTTAAAGCGGTTAAACGCAGCGTTTTTTAATCGCACGTTCTAAAGTATATTCTAGTATCAGTTTATTAGAAAAATCAAACGCGGTTTTTACATCGCTCGTAACCTTTTATTATTTCAGGTGGGGTTTAATCGACAGAGCGTATTTATTATCAAAGTTTTATTACTTGAAAAATACACAATAATGAAAATTCTGTTTATATATTTCTTATTGTAAATACCAAGTTTACTTGAAAAAAAGAAAGTCGTTACAGATATAAGGACTGCTGAGAGAAGTAAAGACTCAAAACAATGAAATAAATATGTTCTCTTTTGAATTTTTATATTAATTGTAGTATGAATGACGGTATTGGAATGTTAGAATTTATTCATAGAAATTATTAACATTATTGTGATTTACATATCTATTGTCACTCGGAACAATAATTGTATACATTTTCATTATATATGTGAGCTCACAGTTTTCTGATGTCCGCGAAATTTTTCAAATAATCTAGGTATACTAATATTATAGTATTATATATAATAAATACGAATTATTTATAAGAATTTTAGTCACAAAAAAAGAATTTGTTTCTTTTACCTAAAATAGTACTTGTGCCCGCGGCTCCGCACGTTTTTATTATTTTTACTAATATTATAAAGAGGTAAAGTTTGTGAGTTTGTGACGTTATAGAGAGTAATCTCAGGAACTACTTATCCGATTTGAATAATTCTTTCAGTGTTATATAGCTCATTTATCAAAGAAGGTTATAGGCTACATATTATCAAGCTAAGGCCAATAGGAGCGGAGTATAGGTGAAAAATGTTTCAAAATCTTGATTTCTTCCCGTTTGAGAGCTTCTGCTGTGTGGTAGAGTTAGCCCAGAGTAACTATTACTACGCGGACGAAGTCACGAGCAAGAGCTAGTTGAAAATAAAGTAATATCCCGTGGGCTACCTATAAAGATCTGGCGCGGCGAGCCGCATGTTGAGTATAGCTATTTCAAAGTATTTTTATATAGGCTCAGAGCAATTTAAGCATTTAGTACTGTTCTTTTTTAGCAACAAAAAAAATTCAAATGACGTGTAATCAAATCTAAATGATATTTATTATAACTAATACTCAAACTTTAATTTGTGATTAATATTTTGCAACGAAAAAACCTTAATAAATAAGTTATTCCTGGGATTGAAATAAGGAAATATTTCCGCGATATACACGTATTCTGCCACGCCTGAGTTATTTTTAAAACGTGCAATGAAAACAAAACGGAACAATTAGAACAGAATTTAAATAAACCTTAACAATGCCAAAAAAGGTAATATAAAACAAACCTCGCGCTCAAACAAGACGACAACGCGACGGTGTAAACACTCTTTATTGTCTATTCTCAGGTGACGTGCAGAGACAATTCTTTACTTTTTCTGCGAGCTGTCAAACTTAACGTCAATATTTTGGCGCGATTCGTAACGCAGTGGGTGTTTTCGGCCGTGCATAATTTACCGTCGAAATTATAGAAAAATACACCTTTTGGTTACGAAATAAAGGGTTTTATTCATTTTTGAATGTGTCCAGTTAAGTTTGTATATGTTTTGCATGCCTAATATTCTACGCTTGTTGCTAATGAATCAGATTTAACTTGGTCCGTGAGTTTTGTAAGAAAACATTGTCCGTTCTCGACAAACTTACGTATGCTGTTAGCGTAAATAAATTTTGTATTAAAACTTCGAACACTGCTACATTATTGGGGGTTAAAAATTAATTTTGTGTTTATTTCTTGCGGCTAATTGATTATTGGGTGTAGGTGAAATTTGTTATTTGTATGAAAAATGTGTTTTTGTTTGCCATTGTTGTTTTTTTTTTTTTGTTTTGTATATTCTCGCAGTGTGTCCGAAATCGTTTAACCGTGAATTTGTCAGTTATAAAATTTAACAATGTAACTTATATGGAAATATTTAAAGAACCTTTCACGGTATCTTACTATAGTTTTATATTCATCAATCTATACATATGACAAAAATGTAAATCTAACGTGTTTGGACTTTTTAAATTTATATTTTGATAAGAGATCACTAGATGAAGGGTTCTGGTACAAGACCATTCAACCGCAACCTCATTTCGATGTTTCGTGGATAGACCAAAATTTATTAAGTCGATCTGACCTAATAATAGCCCCCGACTTCGCTCAGGACACATTCCATCAAATCCTAAGCTTCCGTATGTTATTAAAAAACGAGCATCAACTAATTCCACGGTGTGTGATGCGATTGAGGATGTTTATCACATTTTTATGGAAATCGTTCAATACCAAAGATGTAGGATTATTTTAAATGTTACCCGATCCATGGAAGTAGGCATTTGTTATTCGATGCTGTCAGATCCTCTGTCTTAGGGTGCGAAAGGGTTGTACAAAATCGCAAGTTTAGCTTTTAAGATTTAAATAAATATGATTACCTATAGTAGAATCTAATATTCATATGATGTTCTTATGGGGCGTCATAGTCGAAATGCGACAAAGCCCATAATAAAGAGAAAAAAAACCTTTATTTTTTAAATGTTCCAAGTGACTTGGAATAAATAATAAAATATATTCAATAATTTTTAGAGATGTTTGCCTGTCTGTTAGTTTGAACACGCGTCATTGCTAAAGTACTGCGTACAGTATAAAACCTTAGCCCTTAGATCTTAGCCTTTGTTTCATTAAAATCGGTTCACTATATCAAAAGTTATTGTAATTTTAATGACGGCGCGACTTAAAGAAAAGTAGAGATGACTTGATTAATTACTGTTTTATCCCTACCATCGCCATTTTTCAGGCTTTCTAGGTAGTTTCTAGTGTTAGGTTTTATAACAAGGTTCCAAAGCACATTACCGATTTGTCGGATAGTTAGTTTAAGCAAGTTCAAGCGGGTTTTAATGCCTAAAGGCTATTATAGGGTGAATCATTTTGTAACTAAAAACGAATGTAACTATCTCTGCTTTATAAAAATATATATAATGAAAAGATAAACCATATTGAGTTTGTTTCCGATTCTTCTCGATGACTAGGCGTTTGTGCGAACCGGTGGTAGCTTTGACTTTCATAAGCGCCTTCTCATGTCCTAAACTGAATAAAGTATATTTTAATTTGGATTTTTTAATTAAATATCCTTAAAAAATAAAAAAAAAACTGAATTAGGGGTTATTCATTACTAGTGACTATTTCGTAATTTATTTGAAAAGAATCAGCAGCTTCTGATATTTGAGGCATTATAGAGGTACCCTGAAGCTATTACAGGTTTCATCATGAATGGGTCGACTCACTCGAGGTAGTACCACCCGACCCACAGAAACACCGAGATGGAGTAATAGTGCTTGCATTGTAGCGTTTCGTTCGGTCAGTCAGAGCGCCGGAGGCCCACCTGCTCTCTCCTCGCCCTTCCATCCTCCCCTCCCAATACTCCTTCCCCCAAATACAGGCTGGTAACGCAGTTGTGACTCCCCTGGTGTTGCTAGTGTCTATGGACGACGGTGATCACTTAACATCAGGTGATCCGCCTGTTCGTTTGCCTGCTGTGACATAAAAAAAAGTATAAAATAACTACATGGAAGTTGTTACAAATCTTTGTTTTTATTTTCGAAATGAAAACGCTGTTGACCTGGAAAGGTCTTTACAGCTTCACCGAACTACTAAGGCGAGCGCTGAAGGCACTCAGCTGATTTGGGATGTTTGGGCGACTAACTCAAGGGTGCACGGTACACCTCGGCTTGGGCTGTCGCCTGTTTTGTGCAAAAATCGCGATCTATCTGAGCTAACCTAAGCTAAGCTATCTAGATATACGTATATGAGTTATTGAAACATGCATGTGTACCAAGCATGCGTGCCTCAACAACTCCTACATGTACTTTGTGTCGAAAAAAATCCTCTAAACTATATAGGATAGGATAGGAAGAAATATTTGTCAAAAATTAAAGTCCATTACAACATTCATACAGACATACAATACATTCCAGGATATTGTAATAAGTATAAAAAAGTCGAGCCAACTCAAAACAATGAATTAAATGTGTCCTCTCTTTCATATTAATTATACT
The DNA here is from genome assembly GCA_014332785.1 of Antheraea mylitta. NCBI lineage: Eukaryota > Metazoa > Arthropoda > Insecta > Lepidoptera > Saturniidae > Antheraea > Antheraea mylitta. The sequence continues at coordinate 15,664 of JACEII010000113.1, forward strand.
GTGAATGAGAATACTTAAAATTCAGATCTTGTTTATTGAAATTATTAACATTAGTGCAGTTTTCATATATATTGTCACTCGGAACAATAATTATATACATTTTTATAAAGTCTATTAATCAATTAAACGTGTGATGAGCTGCAAAACATCAAAATTTTGTACACGGCCCTTTCTTTTTCTTCTATTTTTTTCTTGGCAATCAGTCTTCTAGTAGCCTATTACTGCCATTGTCAAGTGAGTAACGATATTATAAGCTTCTTGATATAATTTCAATGAACTAACAAGATGGTGGCAGTTTTGTTAGAACTTTCCAGGGAGTTTTTGTGGCATCTCAAAATCCATGCTCCGTGGTATTATTTCCGATTCACTTCACTTGTATACAATAATCAAACTATATTACGTACAGCACCACCAATATTACACAATATAGTGCCAAATAACACAAGGTTATGAATGTAATTCATTCCAAGATCCCGCTAAAAACTCTCACATGGGCTCCTGTACTACGCGTCGCTAGTGACGAAAGCAGCGCAAGCACAATACGGTCAGTCATAATGAAGCTATTAAATTTTTTTTCTTTCTTTTGATATGTACAAAAGGAGTTTGTCAAATATAATTAAATTAGATATCCAGCTGACATGATTTTACTCAGATGAAAGGTTCAAACAAGAGTTTAATTTGCCCTTAACGTTGCATAAAAATATTTTCAGATTTTCTACATGACAAATCATTACTGATTAACCTCTAAGCGTGTTCTATATACTGCATCTGGATATTTAGTTCATGGTGCTTCAAATGAGATTAAAATGTATTACTAAGAGTTTCTTTGTTATATTTCATCAAAATCAACCTGTAACAGACCCATTATAGGATTGCAAGCATCTTTCCAAAGGAAGGTGAGGACATAATCACCACATCACGACGTATTGATGATTTTAAACTCTGAGAAATCCACAGTTCTATATCATTCCCACATACAATAGTACTACAAGAACATTCCTCGGGTTTCTTCATGATGGTTTCCTTCACCATCAGCCGATACCGTTACCAATTTTTTTATTTTATATCATATAGGAGGCGAACGATTATGCGGGTCACTGTTGTTAAGCGATCACCGCCGTCCATAGACACTAGCAACTTCAGAGGAGTCGCAAGTGCATTACCAGCCTGTGGTTGGGGGAATGGAGAGAAAGGGAGAGGATAGGGGTGGGAAGGGAAGATGGGTCTCCGGCGCTCTCACTAACCGAACGAAACGCAACAATGCAAGCACTGTTACTCCACGTCGGTTTTCTGTGGGTCGGGTGGTGCTGCCACGGGTGAGCCGACCTATTCATGCTGAAACCAATAATAGCTTCAGCGTGAGTCTACCACCTACCAAAAATTAGTAAATGTACACGAATTCCGTAAAATACATTGACACATATCGGGGTTCGAACCTATGGACATTGTAATAATACTTCATTGCAGTGTTCAAACCACAAAGACGACTTATTATAATTTCATGTTTCCATTATTTATAATCATAAAAACACAATCAATAAGAATTGACCATTAAAGACTGTATTTGAATCACGGTTTTGTTTTTTATGTTCTCTCCAGTAAGCATTAAAGTCATAATACCAGGACAACCGAGCCTGGCTCGGTTTAAAAAAAAAACATTTTAAATGAAAATAAACTGTTAGGTTTACCTTATAAAATTAACATCTTTTTGTAAAAGAAAAAAAAAAGATCTCTCCATATGTCACTCGGATTCGAACTGGGAATTCACGGATTTTCAAAGCAAGCGATTTTCATCTGACCTGACAATTATTTTGTTAGCGGTGGCGAAATTTACCTTTATATTCTAGCTATATTTTTTAATTGACTGAAAACTCAGATAAAAAAGTTTTCTATTAATAAAATCTAGCTAGATCGATTTATCGTCCCTGAAACTAACCTACAATGTTTCACGGAAATAGATGACGCCGTTTCCGAGATCCTGAATATATACAAATATAAAAATATACAAGAATTACTCGTTTAAAGGCATTAGATAGATATCTGACCATATAACATATGATCACTATTACAAAACAAAGCCATCCGACGCGTCTGTCCGTTTGTTCGTAATAAACTCAAAAACTACTGAGTTGATTTTCATGCGGCTTCCATTACTTAGGTAGAGTGATTTACGAAGAAGGTTTAGGTATATAATTTGTCCCGGTGGTTTGTAAATTGGTTGTAATATAACGATATATGTAGGAAGTGTTGGAAAATGTCATGTCGGCTGTGAGCTTACGTCGAAAACTTAATATCGTCCATTTGAGATATAAAAAACAATTGAATTACTAAACGACACAAGCGAAGTCGTAGGAATCAGTTAGTATATTATATAATTCATTATTATTTACACTTGTAGGCATCGATTGATCAAAATATGACGATAGCAAGAGTAACATTTTTATTCGCCAGTAACCACAACATATTATAATACAAAGTAATCTGCTACGTCTATCTGTCTGTTCACGATGAACTCAAAAATTACTGAATAGATTTTGATGCGGTTTTCATCAGTAGATAAAGCAATTCATGAGGAAGGTTTAAGTATATAGTTTGTGAAGGTATTTCTTATATTAGCAAGGCGGGATAGCGTCCGTCGGGTCAACTAGTTATGAGTCTATACTGATATTATAAAGAGGTAAAGTTTGTGATGTTGTAGGGGGTAATCTCAGGAACTACTGATCCGATTTGAAAGGTTATTTTAGTGTTATATAGCTCATTTATCGAGAAAGATTATAGGCTATATATCATCACGCTAAGACCAATAGGAACGGAGCACCAATGAAGAATATTTCAAAATCGGGGCGTATTCCTCTTGAGAGCTTCCGCTGCGTATTAGCGTTAGCCCAAAGTAACTATTGTCTACGAACGCAGTCGCGGGCAGAGGCTAGTAAAATTTAAAATTTACTACATGACATTCCAAGAACCTGCTGGAAACGCCTACACTTGTTCATACATAGGTAGCTATCTTATAGAGCACCTGATTTTTTTAATTGTTTGAAAGCTTTAATTTCTGGAATCATCAGCAGGTTTTAAATATTTCCAGGTCAAGGAAAAATACATAGCACGGACGATAACATGCTAATTAAAAAAAATAAAAGTTGTTATCCAATATATCTGATAACTTAAAACATTTCCACGTCGAAAAATAACAATAGGTACACACAGCGAAATAATATAAACGCATCTCAATGTTGATCACAAAACGTTATCCCGGCATGTGGCCACCATTTTAGAAACCGCCATTGTGTTACCTGTCAAAATATTTCTTTTTTTTATATAAGTATTACTAAAACACCGGCACAGACCGCTCCGCTCTGGCAGCCTAAGCGAAAAATCGAAATTAACAAAAAACTTTTTAATGTATTTTTTTGGTTAACAATGTAATTTGGAAATCTGTTGTTCATTTGATTTGCTATTACACTGTTTGTATTGTTAAAACGTCTCCTTTATTTTATATTAAACTGTCAGGTTGAGGGACTAAGATTTCAAGCCTTATAGTGTCTCGATATGGGCTATACAAACATATTCAAAGCCAACTTACTATAGGAAATCTTTGAGATAAATATCATACTAATGCAGTTATAATTTGACTCGTTAGTAAGGTATATATTAATTCATTTAAACTTAGTAAAGAATAGTATTAAGAGACGAAAGTGTTTGGCTATAGTGCATCACATGTATATCTAGCGTTATAGTCTGCGGCTTCGTTCACATTAACAAAGATTTAACGAAAAAGGATGCGTACCCAAATAGCTTACGACCACTATACTTATTGTTTATTTTATCTTTATTTTTGGAAATCAATCTTTCAAATTATTACTGCCATTGTCGCGTAGTCAATAATATTACAAGCATCGTGTGATTATTTCAATAATCTAACAAGTTAGTGGCTGCCTTGTTAAAAACATCCAGGGAGTTTTTGTGGCATCTCAAAATTTCATGCTCCGTGGTATCATTTTCCGTTAACTTCACTTATGCACAATAAACTAACTATATTACATAAAACACTACCACATTTACAAAATATAGAGTCAAATAACACAAAATTATGAATAAAATATAAAATCCACCATGACAGTCTAAAATCCCGCCAAAAACTCCATACTTATAGTTATAACCCCACCGCAGTGACTCAATTATACTTTTTCTGGTTTCGGGATTCGGCCAGTACCTAACAACCGCATGTAGATATGAAGTATGTCGTGGGCCAGCATTGTTTTTTATTTATTATTTGCGCATATATATCTTAGGTTTAAAGTTATATCTTCATTGAATTTATATTAATTTATTATATATATACTAGCTGACTCACACATCTTCGTCTGCGTGAAATCGGTTACCTACCGATTCCAATTAAGTATAACCACCACTAAAAAATCTTAAAACACCCGATTCAGTTTCCAATTGTGAAACCAAACAATTCAGGGACTCACTCAAACACATACCTACCTGGTTGGTTTAGTGAACGATTTACGCATGTGTGAAAGAAATTTCTATGAGACGGACGTAGCGCCATCTATTATTCGGCAACATCAATAATTTCGTTTTGTTTGAAGTACGAACAACCGTTCATTTGGTTATTTTTATACAAAAATACTAAAATCACGAATAAAAAGTGGGAGGGTGGGTTTACGAAGGGCGAAAATTCGGAGTCATAGATATTTTTTGATGGCAAATAAATAAAAATACAAAAAACAAAATTGACAAAAAATGAAAAAAAAAATCTGGATAGGGAATCTAATCACCTTAGAGGTATAAAATATACTTTACGACCTATTCTCATACCTATCAAATATACATTTAAAATTTCATAAAAATCGGTCCGACCGTTTCGGAGGAGTTAGAACACTAACACCATGACACGAGATTTTTATATATAAGATTAAATGCCATGTCGAGGAGGTTTTGATGTCAAGAATTGACACCTCTATGTAAACACTAAAAACAACTTCTAACATGTAATGTAATTTGTAGCCGGTTCTTCTCGATGACGGGTTGTTTTCCGAAGCTGTGGTAATTTTGACGTCCAGGCCCTAAATTAAATAATTGATTTTTCTATCATTAAAATTAAAGAAACTAATTAAATTATACAATGAAAAAAATTCGTTTGTCCACCACCCTTTTCCTTTTTTCTAAGCGTTTTAAAATTAACTAATTTATAGCACCGTACATCTATAATATAATGTATATATATCTATCTAATACCTTTAAACGAGCAATTCTTGTATATTTTTATATTTGTATATATTCAGGATCTCGGAAACGGAATCATCTATTTCCGTGAAACTTAGGATGTATGTAGTTTTCAGGAACGATAATCTAATCTATCTAATAACTTTAAACGAGCAATTCTTGTATATTTTTATATTTGTATATATTCAGGATCTCGGAAACGGCGTCATCTATTTCCGTGAAACTTAGGATGTAGGTAGTTTTCAGGGACGATAAATCTATCTAGCTAGATTTTATTCATAGAACACTTCTTTTAACTGAGTTTTCGGGCAATGAAAAAATATAGCTAGAATATAAAGGTAAATTTCGCCGCCATTGTCAAAACAGAAATAGCTCAGATGGAAATCGGTTGCTTCGAGAATCCGGGTAGCCCCAGTTCGAATCCGAATGACAGCAGAAGAGATACATTTTTTATTTTTTGTTGTAAAAAAATGTTAATTTTATAAGGCAAACCTAACAGTTTATTTTAATTTAAAACTTAATATTACTACTACTTAATATTTACACAGTGACAATCAGCGGTCTTGACCGCCGTTTTACTAATTATACTCTGTGCTTTCTGTACAAGTGAAGTTACACGGAACTCGCACACAAAAAGCGACGCCATGACACCGTTACTCGTCGCCATTTTGTCGCGAGTTTATACCGAGGGATAATTGCTCGGTCCGCGCCGTGCGCATTACCTGGCAACACTGTAATTATACCATTAAAAGGGACATGCGCCCGCGCACCTAATAAGCGTAAGTAAGTCATAAATTATCAGCCGGTATTTACGCCCGTCTCTTTGTGAGTTCGTAGCATCACGGAGCTTTATATTCGCAGAGGGGTTGAAGGTTATTGTTAAATTTAAAATTGAACAAAGTGTTTTGTTTTTAGATTAGTTAGTGACTGCGGTTTCGTTCTGGTAGAAATTATATGGTTGCTTAATGCGAATTAAGCGAGTTCGAAATGTGAACATTTCAAAATATGCTAAGTCCAATTTTAATCCAATGTATCTAAATATTTAAACAGTTATTATTTTCCTATTATTATGGTTATGATTAGTGTAAGTTAAGTTTCTATGTGATAAAGCGTTTTAGGTCTTCAGTTTAGTTTACTTTTTTTATTATTGTTATTGTATTATTATTTTTGATTGTCGACTGTTGCTTTATCCATAAGTAAATAAATAAATATATAAATATATATATAAATAAATAAATAAAAAAAAAAAAGTAATTTAGTTAAGCATTACCTTCATAATGAAAATTTATCGGTAAACACCTTGTATTCTGACAGATGCAGTAAAGAAGCAGTTTCGTTTTTTTTTTTTTATAATTTGAGCCTCTGGATACACGACATTTAAGCCTACATATTATTATAACATAAAACTATGTTATAACACTTTGTATTTTAAAATAATGCCTGCCCCTTAGTAGATGTTTCTAGAAAGTTTTTATACCCCCTCAGAACTCGTGTTTCATTTCAATCGACTTGTGCATAACAATCAACAATACACACCACGTAATCTATATTAATATTATAAAGAAGTAAAGTTTGTGAGTTTGTAACGATTCTTTTAGTGTTATATAGCTCATTTATCGAGGAAGGTATATATATATCATCACGCTAAGGCCAATAGGAGCGGAGCAAACATGAAAAATGTTTCAAAATCGGGATTTTTTGCTTTTGAGCACTTCTGCTGCGTGTTAGCGTTAGCTCAGAGTAACTATTACTTCGCGGACGAAGTCACGGTCAGGGGCTAGTGCAAATAACTTTAGGTTATTTATTACGAGCTGTGTCCGCGATTCCGTCCGCGTAGAACCTTATTTAAACAAGAATGATTAATAAAATCACCTGAATGTATTAAGTCCATTTACTTATTTACTTTTCTCTCGTATTTAAGTCGCGTCGTCATTAAAATTACAATAACTTTTGATAGAGTGAACCGATTTTAATAAAACAAAGACTACATGTTACTCGAGGATATGCTTTATTATTTTCTTTTACAGTTTCTGTCATGAACGCAGTATTTTAGAAGTAATGCATGTCAAAACAGACAGGCAGCCATTTCTAAAAACGATTGAAATACATTGTTCTTTGCAATGATGGAGTATTTTTTTTTTACAAAAATCTAAATAGTACTGACACTTTAGATTTACATTTTTCTTACATAGAAAAAAAAACTAAGATTTACAAGATCTCCTCAATATTTAAACCACTTACAATTATTTATTACTAGATCAACCCCTTAGCAAGAGTACTTTTTCCGGATGAAGTGTATTCCATACGTTCTGTAGTTGTCCTTGACATCTTCAGCACCAGGGGAGTCGCAAGCGCGTTGCAAACCTCTATATGGGAGGAGGGGGATGGGAAGGGAAAGGGAAAAGGGAGGTGGGCGTCCAGCGCTCTCACTGACCGAACAAAACGCAACAATGCAAGCAATGTTACTTCACGTCGGTTTTCTGTGAGGGGGTGGTACTACCTCGCGCGAGCCAACCTATGAAAGCAGTAATAGCTTTAGCGTGGCTCTACCACTTACAAAAACATAAACGATAGTGGCAAAAATGTTTGCAGGAACATTAAAGAAAATAAAAATCCACTAACTTTTTCATACGACCTGTCAATTACGAACACAAAGTATTAAGTGTATAATGACATGTCGATATTTTTATGTCGTACTTTAAAAAAACGCTGTAATTGCATTTCTTACGCTTCAAATGTAAGAAATGGGCTGTGCAAATATTTCACGGAGCGAGTAAGAATGTCTTATAATTGCATAAATTTCGCCTCGGACGTGTTGTTCGTTATATTTTCGCGCCTTTTAGTTGAAAAAGAAATTAATTAACAATTTTACGAATCATACTAGCGATTGGCCCCTGTTTCATACGAAGCCAGTGTAATAATATGGATTTATACGTTTCAAATCAAATCAAATTAAGTCAAAAATACATTATTCGGTTTAAGTCCTGAGACGGCGTTTATGACCGTCAAAGCTACCACCACTTTGAACAAAATCATTCATCGAGAAGAACTAGCAACAAACTCGATCTGGTTTATCACTTTAAAATATAGTACCTACGCGACCGAGCTAGCTAGGAGCTAGGTTCTTTAAAAAACATTTTTAGATTAAAATAAACTTCTAGGTTAGCACAAAATTAGCATTTATTCGCATAAACAAAAATATTAAAAAAAGATCTCTCTCTAATAATTTGGCTTACAAAATTATAATATTTTACAAAAAAATATATACATGTACACTCGGATTTGAACTGGGGTTACATGGATTTTTGAAACAACCAAATTCCACCTGAGCGACATTTACCTTCATATTTTAGCTATATTTTTTTATTGCCTGAAATCTCAGTTAAAAAAGTTTTCTATGAATAAAATCTAGCTAGATCGATTTATCGTCCCCGAAACTTTTTTTTTTTATTGAAGCGCGACAAAGTGACTGTACTATGCCTGATGGTAAGCATAGTACAATCCAAGAACAGTGGCGACCACCGCGAGACAGATC
>JACEII010000113.1:24443-88141 GCA_014332785.1 Antheraea mylitta
ATCGTCGGTCGCCACTGTCATGCCGGCCATAATGACGAAAGTCACCCAGTACTGGATATGCACAGGCTGATCCCGAAACGCGACACGCAAAAGCGAGTCACTATGACGGGCTTTTTCGCCATATACATGGTGGTTGCGACCCAGTCGGGCTGTATAACCCTACCACCCCGCTATTGCCATTGCCTCGTTCGTTGATCAGCAGGGTGCACCACGTGCAGGTGAGGTTGGCTTGGGTGTCTCAAGTCTTAAGATGTTACTCGACACCCCTTACACCCCAAAACTACCTATATACTAAGTTTCACGGATATAGATGACGCAGTTTCCGAGATCCTGAATATATACAAATATAAAAATTATATATATATATATATATATAAGATGTATAATTGTTTAAAATACATTAAAGTTACAATCGTATTTAGTGGATGCACAGATATAAGTCAATTCCAAACATCACCATTGTTCACATATTGATTCACTCTTTAATAGCTTTTTAACGCCAAAAATTGCTTGCCGTGACGTCTAAACTTACAGTCCGGCAAATCCACAATATGCTTTCGGACTTCGCTATAAAACCTCAGACTATTACTTAAAAGACTGTTACTGGGCTTACTAAGAATGAAACTTGGGATGACCAGCTTGTCACAGTTTCTAGTATTTTTTTTTTTATTGTAACACGGCCAAATGACTGCACTATGCCTAATGGTAGGCACAGTGCAATTCAAAAACAACGGCGACTGCCGAGAGATACGCCATCCTTTGTCGGTCGCCGCTGTCATGCCGGCCTGCGTAAATGCCTCTTCAAGTTACGCTTGAAGGACCCCATATTATAGGAAGGAAGGAACACACTAGCCGGGAGATTGTTCCACAGCTTCACTGTACGGCAAAGATAGGATGTTGCGAACTTTTTAGTTCGTGCCCAGATAGGGCTTACAATAAAACTGTGGCTCCGAAGACCAGCGCGCGTGGTTCGGTTGTGAAAAGAGGATTAAGGTTTAAATTGAATAACTCTTCAGAACACTCGCCATGATACAGAGGGTAGAACACGCTCAGTGAGGCAATATCTCTACCCAATTGAAGCAGCTCTATAAACTCTGTAATGTCTTCATCATTAACAGTCTTCATCATTAACAGTCTTCATCATTAACAACGCGGACAGTCCGTGTCTGCAACCTGTCAAGGTCATCCAGTAGATATTTGGCGGAACCGTCCAAGAGGTGCGAACAGTATTCCACGCAAGGCCGAACTTGTGCCTTGTAAAGGAGATATAGCTATCAGGCGTAAAAACCGTCGCACCCTGTTCAGAATTCCGAGTCGGCGAGATGCAGTAGAGATTACGCTCCCGATGTAGGCCCTGGGATTAAGGCCGCCGCGAAAAGTTATACCTAAGATATCGAGACTGTCTTGCATTGTGAAGCGTTCATAGTGGTCTTTCGTGTCATATCTAAATATTTTCTATAAATTTAGGTACTATACGAATCATGTCTTGACGCTTTACCATCTCACATTGATACCTCATCAAATAAAAAAAAAATATTTGGACTTATCAAGCAATTTTTTTGCTGTGCGTATTTTTTGTTTTGGCATCCAATCTTTTAAATAATTACTGCCATTGTTATAGGTAATAATATTATGTATCGTGTGATAATTTTCAAATTCTGACAAGATGGCGGCATTCTTGTTAGAACTTTCCAGGCGGGTTTTATGGCTTCTTATAATTCATACTCCGTGGTATTATTCTTGTACATATATTTATATATATGGATAATATATAAGGATATCTAATATATAAGGATAATACCACCTTATGGGATGGGGGGAGAGACAAGAAGAGATTACTGACCGAAAAAACGCAACAATGCCAGCACTCTTACTTCACGTCGGTGTTTCTGTGTATCGGATGGTAGTACCCCAGACGAGCCAACACATTCATGCTGAAATTAGTTAAAGCTTCAGAGTGGCTCTACCACCACCTAAAATTATCTATGCAGTAGTGTAGTATTAATGTAGTGAAGAATGGTTGACCGATAAAACGAGCTTGGTATAACCCTTATACCATAAGGAAAACATTGTGGTCGGGCTATCTGGGATTTATTTAATTTACTCAGCGTATGCTCATTTTTTTTCTGATGGGTACGAAATTTAAAACGATTAAAAATATGTTATAATCAGGTGGGCAAACTAAGACATAGCGGGCCGTATGTCACAGTTTGATTATAACTGTTCTACGTAAACCAAATCGCGAGTTAAAGTTAACGTTAGCCCAAAGTAACTATTCCACGCGGGCTAAATCGCGGGCAGAAGTTAGTAAAATATAAAATCCATTAAATGACAGCCCATGATCCCGCCAAAAACTTTATTCATAACTTAGCTAGGTCTTCTTCTTATTTTGGCTCCGCAGAAGCACTTGCCAGTGTCTATTTTTTTATCGAAGCACGACATAGTGACTACACTATACTTGATGTTAAGCATAGTACAATCCAAATATATCGGCAACCACCGAGAGACAGATTATCCATCGCCGGTCGCCGCTGTCATGCCGGCCATAATGAAGAAAGTCACCCGGTACTGGATATGCACAGGCTGATCCCGAAACGCGACGCGCAGAAGCGAGTCACTATGACGGGCTTTTTCGCCATATGCATGGTGGTTGCGACCCATTCGGGCTGTAAAATCCTACCACCCCGCTTTCGCCATTGCTTCGTTCGTTATTCAGCAGGGTGCACCACGTAATTCAGCAGGGTGCACCACGTAAATGTTTTGTTTCAATGAACGTTATAATACAATAATGTTACAAGCGTCGTGTGATTATCTCAATATTCTAACAAGATGGTGGATCCCTTGTTAGAACCTTCCAGGGAGTTTTAGCATCTCAGAATTTCATGCTCCGTGGTAGTATTTTCCGTTTACTTCACTTATGCACAATAAACTAACTATATCACGTAAAACACCACCAAATTTATAAAATATAGAGTCAAATAACACAAGATTATGAATAAAATATAAAATCCACTACATGATAGCCTAAAGATCGCGCCAAAAATTCCTAGCTAGGTTTATGACAGGACAAAGTTTACTTATTGAGTCCGTTACACGTATGTTTAATTCGTAACGGCGTTCAAATTATTTACTCTACTTAATTACGGTCCGTATTGAGTTATACACTTAAAAATCCGAACTAACAATAAAAAAATAACACTCCTTAACGTTAATTATCGTGAAACAAAACATTTTCAATTCTATGTACATACAAATATTTAATGAAACGGAACGGAAAAATTCGATACACGGTATAAAGATGGCGGCGTTGCGTTTTCATTCTTATTGTTTACGATTTAAAGACGAGATTTAATTTGATACTTCTGAAAATTATGGTTGTCGAACATTTATTTACAGAGTTAATTTGAAAATAATATTATACTCTGTTTATTATCTTGTATTTTAATCTATATTTTTACATAATCTAAGATTAATCAAAACTTTTTATTGGAGTTTTTGGCGGGATTTTAGTCTGTCATGTAGTGGATTTTATATTTTATTCATAATCTTGTGTTATTTGACTATATATTGTGTAAATTTGGTGGTGTTTTACGTAATATAGTTAGTTTATTATGCATAAGTGAAGTGAATGGAAAATAATAACACGGAGCATGAAATTCTGAGATGCCACAAAAACTCCCTGGAAGGTTGTAGCAAGGGATCCACCATCTTGTTAGAATATGGTTTCACACTATGCTTAATATTGGAATGATCACACGAAGTTTGTGATATTATTGACTACGTGAGAATGGCAGTAATAATCGGAAAGATTGATTGCCAAAAATAAAGTTAAAAAAAAAAAACTTTTTCTTTCTTTGTTTTTTTTTTGTTTAATACCTATTGACAAGGTTTTATCTGAACAAATAGGAAAATTCATGATATTGTTTATTTTTCATACCATCGACGAGTCGAAGCCTATAGATATATCCTGTAGAGATATAATAAGAATGTAAATTTTGAATGTAAAGTTGTAGCTGTCTTGGTATAAGTAATTGTCTGCATGAAAACACATTACTGCTAGTGTTATGTTATGGTTAAATCATAAAGCATATCCTCGAGTAACATTTAGTCTTGGTTTCATTAAAATCAGTCCACTTTATAAAAAGTTATTGTAGTCTTAATGACGACGCGACTTAAGTACGAAAGAAAAGTAGATAAGTAAATATTTATAATCTTTTATTTATTTATTTATTTACAAAAATACAAATACAATTACAGATTCAAATACTAATTATACATATAGAATTTTACAAAAGCAAAATATAAAATGGTACTTATAACTATATTATTATATTATAATTACATGAGCGGTAGTGACTGCTGTAGTTAATAACTGTGTTACAGCCACTAACACTCACCGCCGGACAACACTAAGCTTTTTAATTGAAATAGTTAACACATAAAAATACCTGTGACCCCAATATACAATAATAGGAAATACTTTAATAAAATTAAGAAATGCTGCTGAACAAGCAAGCGCTTATGTCGTGTTGAGTGAAATGCATGTATAGAATTTAAGTGTGGTTTGATAATATTTTAACAAGAATCGTTTGCAAGTAAGGTAATTATGTAAAAGATAGAAGTTCTTCGGCTTCTTCATACGTTAGGCCCAAGAGCCAACTTAAAATATTTTATTTACATTTAATTTTGGTAAGTGAATAAATGTTGAGAGTTTTGTTGATTTTATTATATAGCATAAGACTTAAATAATGATAATGGCGACCAGCTAGTTCTGTTCTTCGGGGCACACTAGGACATACTTGATCAAATCTACGCTTTGAGCTAATAAGATTATGATCATAGATCAACTGAGCATGTTTCCTAAGTGTAACATGAAGAATAAATAATTTACGAACAGATAAAACTTTGCAATTTGTATAAAGCTCCTGAGTAGGAAAAAGAATAGGTTTTGAACTCATAACTTTTAATAATGCCCTTTGAGCTCTTTCAATTTTAATGAAATAAGTTTTACAAGAACCACCCCAGATTGTGATGCAATAAGTCAAAATAGATTGAGCAAGGGCAAAATAAATGGTTCGTAGCGTTGCGACATCAATACTTGAACGCAGGTTTTTAAAAACAAAGATCAATTTTCTTACCCGTGAAATTACATTATTAATTTGCTCATGCCAGGAAAGAACACTGTCAATGAAAATACCTAGGTACTTAACAGAGTTGGTTCGAGTTAAATACTGACAACTACAAAGTTTGTTCCTGTAATGTCCACATGTATGTGCTTGAATAGTAAAATCATTGTTAGGTAATAACGATGTTTTAAATCCGAAGGTAACAAATTTAGATTTCACAATATTTAGGGTGAGTAGGTTGGTAGATAACCGATTCATTACTCTGGACAAAGCAGTTTCAGCATAAGTTTGGATTTCCATCCAATTTTTACCGTAAATGATCATAGCGGTATCATCAGCATATGCAATAATTTTGCAATGAGGCAGATCTAATTTGCACAGGTCATTTACATAATTAGGAAAAAGTGTCGGACCCAAGACACTGCCTTGAGGGACGCCATGGGTGAGAAATTCATCATGGCTGGTGATATTATCAATTATAGTACGTTGACTTCGTCCACTAAGATAATCCTGAAAAATCTGTAGTGTAATACCCCTGATGCCAATATATTCTAATTTAGTTAACAAGATAGGAACAGAGACTGTGTCAAAAGCTTTGGATATATCCAGAAAAATACCCATAGACTTTAGTTTGCATTCAAGGTTTTGTACAATAGGTGTTGTTAAATCTATAACGGCATCCTCGGTACTTTTACCTTGCATAAAGCCAAATTGGTTGCTCGCTATGATATCGTTAGTGGAAAGGAAGTTTAACAACCTTTTATTCAAAATTTTTTCAAATATCTTGGAAAATGTAGAAAGAACAGCTATTGGCCTATAATTGTTGGTATTTTTACTTGGACTTAATACATTCAGATGATTTTATTAATCACTGTTTTTTACATTAGTTTCCACGCGCACGGAGTCACGGGTATAGCTAGTTGTAAATAGCCTGAGATAAATCAACTGAGCCTTTGCTTTCGGGGATGTAATCATCGGAACGTAACCATACCATGGTGGCAAGACAGTTTCTAAGCCTAGCTAACCACTACTTTCAAATTGACCTAATAAGTACCAAACATATCTATATATCCTGACAGCTGAACTTGAGAGTCATTCCGGCTATTCTTAAGTACCTACTATTTTACACAAGGTGAAATTAGGGCCAAACGATAAAATTTATCTATTCCTACTAATATTATAAAGAGGTAAACTTTCTTGTGACGTTGTGACGTTGTAGGGGGTAATCTGAGGAACTACTGGTCCGATATGAATTTTTTTTTTTCAGTCTTATATAGCTCATGTATCGAGGAAGGTTATAGGCTATCATCACGCTAAGGTCAATAGGAGCGGAGAACTTATGCAAAAATTTTCAAATCATTTTTTTTGTCTTGAGAACTTCCGATACGTGTTCGCGTTAGCCCAAAGTAAATATTGGGGGCACGAAGCACGAATAAGTACGAAGTTGGTGGCAGAGGTTAGTAAAATATAAAAAGACAAGTTCAAATTACAATGGAAACTCGTCAACATAAATAAACCTTGAGTATTGTTACAAAATGGCGACAGGAAAAATAATAAAAAATTGACTAAATAAGTACTCGGATTTTAAACTGTTATATAACCTCGCTCGGTTCTATAACATTTTTTTTAAATTAAAATAAACTATTAGGTTTCCCTTATTGAGTTAACATTTTTTAACAGAAAAAAAAAATTAAAAATATATCTCTTCTGCTGTCACTCGGATTCGAACTGAAGTTACACGGATTTTCGAAGCAACCGATTTCCATCTGAGCTATTTTTGTTTTGACAGTGGCGGCGAAATTTACCTTTATATTCTAGCTATATATTTTCATTGCCTGAAAACTCAATTAAAAAGTTTTCTATGAATGAAATGTAGCTAGATGGATTTATCGTCCCAGAAACTACCTACATACTAAATTTCACGGAAATAGATGACGCCGTTTCCGAGATCTTGAATATATACAAATATACGAGGTATGCTCGCTTAAAGGTATATAATTATAACTGAACGTCAATTCGGTCTATTGCCTTCCTGCTTGCCACTTTTGTATGGAAAATTCATAAACCAACGACTTCCTTTCCCAGTACGATTTTTTCCAACAGTTAATTCAAACTTACATAGATTATACATACTTATATTTGTATAGGTTATTTTTCGAACTGACTAACAAGGTCTTAACAGCTTCACCGGACTACTAAGGCGAGCGCTTAAGGCACTCAGCCTATTTTATTTTGACAGCTAGCTCAAGTTTGTAGTCCAGTCAAGCTGTTAGACCTTCGTGGTCAATAGTGTAGTCAGTTAAAAAAACTAGTTCAAGTGTCCACGGCACACTTCGCCTTGGGCTGTTGCCTGATTTATTTAACTCGCGACCCATCTCAGCTTACCTAGGCTGAGGAGCTACATATTCATACTTATATAAGTGATTGAATTAGGTATATATGTGAACCAAGCTTACATACCTCAATAACTCTTAAATGTATTTCGTATCGGATAATATTCTAAACTATTTCAGTTCAATAAGGGAAAGGAACAAAACCCTTCCACTTTCATGTGTTGGCATGTATGCGTGCACGTGTGTAGAGGTGATATGTGTAATATTGTTGCAGTGATGTAAGATTTTGTGTCACGGTATCGCGCGAGCAGCACATTCAAGGGCTACACGCCGAGGCGTTCCCTAGGCTAGGGCCGCTGCCGAGGTAGGCCTAATCTGTTTTAGGATGCAGCCACCGTATTTAGCTGCCGAAAGATATCGTCTTATTGTAGGCTGTGGCCTAAATCGCATATGTAGTGTTCCTACATCGACTAGTGTAAATAAACAAATAAGACATAAAGCGTCTGTACAAGACTCGATTACCTACTATTTGCGAACAATATTATCGTCTCATCAGCAGTTTTTATTGTATTCTAAATCTTTAATCTCCGTTGTGATTATATTTTGTTTACTTTACCTTTAACAAACTAAAGAATAAGCACTAAGTAACACGAAATATAAAGTACTGGCTTCTGCACGCAACTTCGTCCGTGTGGAATAATTGCTTTGGGCTAACTAACGCTTACACGCAGCGGAAACTGCCAAAAGATAAAAAAGCGCATTTAAAAACTTTCTTCATTGGTGCTTCGCTCCTATCGGTCTTAGCGTGATGATATATAACCTATAGCCTTCCTCGATAAATAAGCTATCAACACTGAAAGAATTTAAATAAGAATTCAAATAAAACTAGTACTTCCTAACATTAGCAATTTCAAGTATACAAACTCTTCCGCTTTATAATATTAGTATAGATTGTCGCACAGTTATGAGCAAATCGACTCTAAATTCCGATGATTTCTTTACTATAAGATTTAATTATAACATCAATCGATTAAAATCTGAAACTAATTGATTGAAATATCTCGATGTTTCCTTAACTGACTTGAAGTCGCCAAGCGTTTTCAACGAGTATTTTGAATAGTTTATTTAGTTATTTCTATCTATACAAATGACGTGCGAACACAATACCAGCGAACCGATTAGTTATAATTAATATTATTTAATAATTGTGTATGAATTAAAAAAAAAGGATTTAATGTAGAAAAGTTTTTCCAATATGGCAGCCCTACCTAAAAGCGGGACCACACACGTCGACGCGGCGAGGCTTTTAAAAAAGGAACGCGCCAACCGCGCCTCGTTCGTTACCTCATCGCCCCGACTTCTTTTTTCAAATTTAATTCTTTTTTTCTTTATATTTCAAGCCAGCTAGTTTTATACATAGGGCAACACACACGCCTCAATATACACTGTATTGCCAGCTCCGTGAATGAAAAAAAAACACATTATAAGCCGAATAATGTTGTTGTGGTCGTATTATTACGGGCCGAGGTTTGGTCCAGGGCATAAATTAGTCCGTTTTATTAACTCGGAAAGCTTCTGACGGCACCGACGTCAGCAATGTTCAGTTTTTATAGTTTTTTAAATATTCTTTTAAGGTTTCATGCCTTTGAAGATTAGTTTGTTATCGGCCAGTAATAAAGTAGGTGAGGGTATAGCTTATTTTCGACTTGTTTTTTAATTTACAAAGGAGGCTATGGTAATCGGATACTTTTTAGTGGTCGTACTTTTTTTCGCCTCCGATTGGAAGTGGGAGGCGGTTTGGGTGAGACATGTTATTAATTGATAGTTTTATAGGGTCGTTTGACTTATTTGTATATAGCTCTATACTTTATTAACGGGCGTTCTATTTATATCAGCTTTGATGCAGCCATATCCTTGTGTGTTGGAGACGGTTAATAGTGCTTAAATTTGCCACCAAGCTTCTATAGATGTTCCGGCAACTACTCTGAATAGTTAGCCTTTAGGTTCAGTGTTAGAAAAAACAAGTCCAGGCCGTCATAAGAGCTGCAGACAAAAATAAAAATACGAGAAACTCGAATAATTATATTATAATATGAATAATGTAATCTGATCTAAGTAAATATAATCTAATAGCTTTCAACAAGCAATTCTTATATATCTTTATATTGTTATATATTCAGGATCTCGGAAACGGCGGCAACGATTTCCGTGAATCTTAGTATGTAGGTGGTTTCGGAGACGATATATCGATCTAGCTAGATTTCATTCATTGAAAACTTTTTTAACTTAGTTTTCAGGCAATGAAAAAATATGACTAGAATATAAAGATGAATTTAGCAGGTGCTGTCAAAACAAAAATAGCAAAACGAAAATCCGTCTAACCCCAGTTCGAATCCGAGTGACAGCAAAGGATATTATATTTTCTTTTTTATTTTATTTTTGGTAAAAAAAAAAACTAATTTTATGAGGCAAACCTAACAGTTTATTTTAATTTATAAATGTTTTTAAGGAACCGAGCTAGGCTCGGTCGTTCAAGTACTTTTCATGGTTTGCATATTGGAATTATTATCATTACGTAGGCTGATTGTCACATCTATTAGCAATCTTGACAATAACGATACACAGGTAATCAAATCAAACATATGATGGGTTGCACAAACAAAATACAAAATGTCAATATTAGACGCTGAAGTCCTTCTAATTATTTAACTATTATCATTTTTTTCGCATAAAATCAACACTTTTTTATATTCATAGTCTTAGAAAATCAAACATATATTAAAATGTGTGTGTGTACTTATGTACACGCGTTAGAAGTTATACTTCTTTGGCGTAACAAAATAAAAAAAAAACAATTTTTTTCTTTAACTAACTACGTTATTAACCTATCAAGGTCTTAACAGCTTCACCGGACTACTAAGGCGAGTGCCTGCGGCACTCATCCGATTCTATTTGGGCAACTAGCTCAATGGTGCACGGCACACCTCGACTTGGGCTGTTGCCTGATACGTGCAATTCGCGATCTATCTGAGCTAACCTAAGCTAACTATGAATACATATATGAGTTGTTGGAGCACATATGTGTACCAAGCACATATACTTTAATAACTCCAATATGTATTTTGTGTTGGATTGTTTTTCTAAACTATTTCAGTTCAATAAGGGGAAAAGAAAAATAAAGTCCTTCCACTTTCATGTGTAAGCATGTAGGCGTGCACGTGTGTGGAGGTGATATGTATAATGTTGTTGCAGTGTTATAAGACTTTGTAGTACTATATCGTACGAGCAGCGTACTCAAGGGCTTCACGCTAAGAGAACGGACTTAGGTTTGAGCCGCTGCTTAGCATGCGTAGTATGGTGTGCGGGAGCTAAATTTACCCCCAATACAAAATGTCAATATTAGATGCTGTAGTCCTTCCTGTTATTTACCTAATTCTCAATTTTTTCGCATAAAAGCAACACTTTTTGATATTGTAGAGTTAGAAAATCAAACATACATAAAAAAACAAAATCGAAGTATCTGTTGTTTATCCGCGCCAGGACGGCTGAACTGATTTTGCAGAAGCTCTTATTATTAGATAGGGAATTTATCAGAGATTTATATAGGATTCAAATCATAACGCTTTTTCAACGCACTGAACAATTATTAAAAAATTTATCAAAGGTCACTTATAACCTTTAATTTTTTTTTTCGAACTGACTACGCTATTGGCCTTACTAGGCTTTCACAGCTTCACCGGACTACTAAGGCGAGCGCTTAAGGCACTCAGCCGATTTTGTTTAAGTAACATGCTCAAGGGTGCACGGCACACCTCGGCTTGGGCTGTTACCGGAAATAACCCGATCTAACCTAGCTATACTATGCTAAGCTATACATGTGTTCATTTGTTAATAATACAATTAAAATTGCATGATTCAAAAACACAACATATAAATCGGAAAGAAACAAACTAAACTATTCGATTCAGTTCGAATAAGGAAAAAAAAGAAAACCCTTCCACCAGTTTGTGTAAAGGTGCATGTCTGAATATCTGTGTGTGTGTATAATCGGTGTGGTGTGTACTGTATCGCGATAGCAACATCTTTGTGATCACCCGGATAACCTCGAATATCAAAGGTGCTGCCGAGATGACGCGACGTATGTACGGGAGTAAAACGTGAGGGCCCTGCCTCGTGACGCACGAGGGAGAGGACCGCGACGTGGCCGGCCACGTGAATTAAAAAGATCGAATTTACAGATTAAACGAACGGCGCCGGCGCCGGTATCAAAAAATAGAAATAACGACATTGTTTATCGATCTTATGGGAAGATAGATATAAACACGCGAGTTTACTCTATCTTATATTGAGAAAAATTATTATTATTTCGAGACGGTGGCGCGCGTGAGCCTTTGAATGGTAGCCGCGATGGCGGGAAACTTTACGATCGCACGAATAGGGTCCTGTTTTGGATCGTTTGCTACTTCATCGTACGCGGAAATCTCCGAGATTTCGTGGAAGACTATGAGCTGGGCTGACCAGTCCATACCAGATAATTTGAAGGAGAGGGCGGGGTTGGCCTGTGAAGGCTTAGCCGCCTGAGGACGAGGAGCAGGCTGGGGCGCAATCTTGGGGGCCCACGGGACCTGAGGGGCCCGTGCGGAGCGGAGAGGCGCGCTAGGCGCGGGTGCGGGCGCTACCGGTGCACGAGATGTGCTCGGCAAGTTAGGGAAGGCCTCTCTAGAGTTGAGAGGCGGAGGTCGGGGACGGGTTGACGCTGTAGGCGTCTTAGACGGCGAGACCTGCCTAGCGTAGCGTGGCTGTTTTGCACGAGGGGCGCGGGAACACCCGCGATAATTCGCGGTATGGCCCACGCCGCGGCACAAGACACAACTCGGAGGATCGGGCGAGTCTTTTGTGCGAGGACACTCCTTAGTGGAGTGGTCGTCGAGACACTAAACGCACCTGGGTTTCAGGTAACAATTAAGTGCGGAGTGTCCATACACCTGGAAGTTGTGACACTGCGAGGGTACGGACGTTTTGCGCGGCGACTCTACGGTGATGCCGGAGAGGCGGCAGAGGGTCGAAAGATTAAATATTTTCTTACCCTCCACGGTACGGTCGAGAATGACCAACACCATATCGTAGGGCATTCTAGTGCGCGGGGAGCACATACGGTGCACCTCTTTGACTGGGAACTTCTGTTCCCTGAGGTCTTCGTATATGTCATCGACTGGGATTTCCGAAGGGACTCTGCGGATGACAATACGCAGCATACGCTCTTCTTCGAGCGCATAGGTGAAAAAAGCAAACTTATTATCACGCAGGAAACGCTTAAGTTTGCGGTGAATAATAGGGGTAGCTACCTTTACCTGAATACCCACGAGGGTACTCATGGCAGAAGTGAAAGGAATGTCTGCTGCTTGCAGCAGACTAGAGATTTCGACCCAGGACGCTCTGTCCTGGATCGTGATAGGAGGTGGAGCGCGGGGCTTCTTACCCGTGACTGCGGGAGTCGTAGCTTTGGGCGAGACTGATCTAGGGGGTGCGGGAGTCGCCGTTGGCACTTTCGCGCCGTCGACGTTTGCGAGTTTAGAAGGCTTAGCGCCTTCATTCTCGGACGAGGAGGGATTTTGGCGCTTATTGCGCGGTTTTCGACGCCGTGTGACTTCGGTGAAGCCGTCGTCAGCGGGGAGATCCTGCTCCATGTCGGAGTCAGAGCCGGACGTATCGTCACTAGAGGAGTGACGATTCGTCAGCTCGAAGTCATTTGATTCCTCGATCCTAACTAGGACCGAGGGAGCGGGCATCGCGAAAGAGTGCTCGGCCCGATACTTCTTCGTAAACGCGTCATAGTTCTCTATTAGGGAGGGACAGTTGCTTCCGATGAAGCCACGAAACCTAGCGAGTTCAGCTTCTAAAAGCCGAATCTCACTATGAGAGGCCATACCCGGATCTGAGGAGTGGAGCGGGGCAGGGGAAGACATTAAAAACCTCCCTGCCAGAGGGGTAGGGGGGCGTGTCTTCTGAATTTAATGGACTCCGGAGTCCGGACTAAAAGTAGCACAAAACTATAAAGAAAGATTTACACTTCGCACAGCTGCGTTTCACGGAACTAATCGAATTTCAAAAGAGCAATATAACAAGGTAGACACACAGGTGCGTTTCTTGGAAGTAATCGCAGTTCCAAAATACAATAGTGTCGAGTGATGACTCACTCGACAGTACTGCGTTTTCGAAATAACCATCTGGCGCGCAAATGCGTGCGTCCAGCGCGGCTGACGGATCGCAACTCTCTATAACCTTTAAAGATAGCCTCCTTCACTAGCTAAAATAAAACAAACCTTCTTTGCTGTATTTTTTTTCGAAATGACTACGCTATTGACCTATCAAGGTCTTAACAGCTTCACAAAACTACTAAGGCGAGCACTTAAGGCACTCAGCCGATTTTATTTGGGCAACTATCTCAAGGGTGCACGGCACACCTCGGCTTGGCTATTGCCTGTTACATGCAAACTCGGGACCTATCTTAGCTAACCTAGCTCACTATTCATATATGTTTGAGTTGTTGAGACGCATATGTGTGCCAAGCAACACGCCTCAACAACCCCTCCATATATTTATTATCGGAAAATTAGAGTTTTTTCAGTTCGATAAGGGAAAAAAATAAAACCCTTCCACTTCCATGTGTAAGCGTGTAGACGTGCACGTGTGTGGGGGTGATCGTGTGGAGTAAAAATTGGCGGGATCCGAACCGTCGCCCCGTCGATCGTTCGATCGATTTAATGTATGTCCGAAAGAACCTTGATAAACTGGATTTTGTAAAAGGCCGGCATAGTCTAAATACTAGGAACCGTGACAAACTGGTTATCTCATGTTTTAGACTTAGTAAAACGAGTAATAGTTTTTTGGGAAATAGTGTACGGTTCTATAACAAAGTTCCAAAGGATATTACCGATTTGCCGGATTGTGAATTTAAGCGCCATGTCAAGCGGATTTCGGTCTCAAAAGGCTATTATAGAGTAGATCAGTATGTGAACGATAGTGATGTTTGGAATTGACTTATCTCTGTGCATCCATTAAAAACGTTTCTGTCATGTATGTAATATAGTCTAAATATCTTATATATTTGTTAAAAAGATAAACCAGATCGAGTTTCTTGCCGGTTCCTCTCGATGACTGGGTTGTTTCCGAACCGGTGATAGTTTTTGACGTTCATAAGTGCCTTATTAAGGCCTAACTGAATAAAGTATTTTTGATTCTGATATAAAGTCGACCACATTACCACTAGACTACGGCTACATTATTTGGTGTATATAAACTGCTTACAAAACTAAATTAGAATGTGTTTGTTTATTTATACTATGTGCATCCGGTTTCTTCTATTGCGGTTTCTTCTTCTGTCCTGTAACAAAGGCTTTTTCTATGTCACCAGCTAATATTATATCTATACATATAGTAAAAAATGTAAAGTCTCTACTTTTTAGTTTTTTTTTTTTTTTTAATATTGCCGGTGTATAGATATTACTAATCAAATTTACAAATGTATGTTAGTCTATCTCCCTGTTTGTTTGGACACTTTTTTTTTCGAACTAACTACGCTATTGTCCCAGCAAGGTCTTAACAGCCTCACCGGATAATTGTTTGGACACTCATCACTGCTATAGTACTGTGTATAAAACCATAAAGCATATCTTCTAGTAACATTCCGCCTTTATTTTATTAAAATCGATTCAGTCTATCAAAAGTTGTTGTAATTATAATGACGACGCGACTTAAGTACGAAAAATAGTGAATGGACTGAATACATTCAGATGACACCAGATTAGGCCCCCCTCGGCAGCGGCTCAAGCCTAGGTTTGTACCCTCGGCGTGGAGCCCTTGAGGGCGCTGCTCACACGATACAGTGACACAAAATCTTACATCACTGCAACAACATTACACATATTATCCCCACACATATGCACGCATACACATGAAAGTGGAAGGGTTTTGTTTCTTTCCATTATCGAACTGAAATAGTTTAGAAAATTATCCGATACGAAATATATATAGGAGTTGTTGAGGTATGGTACACATATATATTTCAACAACTCATATATGTATGAATAGTTAGCTTAGGTCAGCTCAGATAGTTCGCGAATTGCACGTGTCGGGCAGTAGCCCAGGCCGAGGTGTGCCGTGCACCCTTGAGCTAGTTGCCCAAATAAAAACGGCCGAGTGCCACAAGCGCTTGCCTCGGTGGTCCGGTGAAGCTATTAAGACCTTGCTGGATCAATAGCGTAGTCAGTTCGAAAAAAAAAATTAAAAAAAAACTCAGATGACTGAGTCACTGGTCTTAACATAAGATTTCACGCGGACAAAGTCACGGGCACAGTTAGTTAATTAATGATATGTTATGTTAAATCAATAATCTAGTTTTTTCTCCCGAATGTAAAATCGTGTACGCGACACAATTACCTACATATCTCGGGTAAACTATCGCTTGTAAGTGTACGTCGTGACTACTAGCGTGAATATTATTTCAACTTATTTAGAAATCACTAACAACCGACCACAACACAAGGCTATTGTTTCGATCTTTCTAAATGCAGCAATAGCATGTTTTATCGAAGGATAAATGTCGAAAATTGTGTGGTTCTATGAAACCACGATGTTTAGAAGTGATAGAGTCACGCTGAAGCTATTTACTGGTTTCAGCATGAATGAGTCGGCTAGCCTCCGGTACTACTACCCGAACCACAGAAACACCGACGTGAATTAAACACGAAAGGAGGACCACCTCCCTCCCCCTCTTCCATCCCCTTCCCTCAAAACACAGGCTGGCGACGCACTTGCGACTTTCCTAATATAGTTAGAGTCAATGGACGGTAGTGATCACTTAACATCAGGTGACGCATCTGCTCGTTTGCCTCCTATAACATTGAAAAAAACGGGATGAGTCGTTTTCTGTGTGCAATTGGCAGAATCAGACATGTAAACGTAACAAATAAACAAACTCTCTTTCTCGCTTATAATGTTACTACTGGTATGCAAACGTCCCGCCCTAATAATAAGGTATTGACCTGCATTTTTGCGTTTTGTTCAGTCAGTGAGAGCGCTGGAGGCTCACCTCTCCTCACCTTCCTCTTCTCCTCTTCCCTTCCTCCCCCCTCCCCCAACACAAGCTGGCAACGAACTTGTGACTCAGTTGGGGTTGCAAGTGTCTATGGACGGCGATAGTCATTTAACACCAGGTGACCCACCTTTTCGTTTGCCTCCTATGAATTTTCTTTCGGATCGTAAGCATTTAACTCAATATTTTCGGAATATTATTCGATTTAGGATATTAACATCGCAGTTTTTAATGTAAACTTTATTATTGAAAAGTGACAATAATAATGTATTGTGGGTGGATGTTGTATATCTAATAACTCTCGAGAAATTAAAGAAATAGAACAAGGGCTACAAGAGTGCATAGATATTAAGTGTTTGGTTACTCATAGAAACTGTATTGGAGCTTGAATTACTACTATTTGTGATTATTTGTGGTAAAATGTATATCTAAAAACAAGTGCTCCGTCAACACGCGCGCGAGGACGTCTCTTGAGCTCCGCGAGTCGCTTCTTCCGATTTTCGCCCAGTCCTGCGCGACGATGCTCCGCAAGAAAGCTGCCACTTCCCACCCGGGAAAGAAGAAAAGTGGGCCCTTTTCAGGGCCATATCGACGCTTCCACGTCGATCTCGACGACCACAAGCCTGCCTTCGGACTCCGACGATTCCCGTCCGACGACACCAGCTTCCACTTCTGGACTCCGCACCCTCGAGCCTGAGCCTCACGACGAGCCCGCGGGCGCGCGACACAAGCCAACTGGCGGGGCGTCAACACCGGCAGATGAGTACGAGAGTGATATTCTCACTCTCGCCCAGCTGATTTTAGCTGGGACACTGTCGGTGGGGATGACCTGCTGGATGGCGATGTATTTGCGCATCCGGCCGCGTTCGAGCACAGAAAGATCGCTGAAAGAGACACGGCAGCGCTCGTAAGAGCCGCCTGTGGTACTCTCGCGCCTCCGTTGATCCCGGATGATCAAAACAGCCCACTCGGTCGAGCGCTGCGCCGCAAGCGCAGCGAACCCGAGGTTGAGGCTTACGCAACACCCGCCGCGACGACTACATCGCCGCAGCCGACATCACCGGGCATCACTACGACGCCGCATCCTAAGAAGGCTAAAAGAGACGAAGACTCCGCGCGGCAAGAAGACTCGCGCGCGTCCAATATCGCGTCCCTAGCAGCGCAGGCGTCCGCACCCGAGCCAGCGCTAGCTACGCCGCGTTGAGCTGCCCGTGAGCAGCCCACCTACGCATCTGTCGCAAGCGCAACGCTGCAGTGCGCCTCCGAAGGCCCGATGACACCGCCAACGCCATCTACGTCGCGATGGGTTGCCCGCGAGCAACCTGCGTATACGTCGATCGCAGCGCCATCGCCTACGATTGCAGACACCAGCATAAAGCCATCTGTGAAGCCACGTATAGGCGCATCGGCGACGTTACCCACCGATTGTCGTGGAACGACTTCCCAACTGGGTCGTGCATTTCCGGCATTTGGTGGACTTGCTGGGACATACGCAGAACGCACGACCGTTTGGAAACGGCATGCAATTCATTCCGCAGGACCCCGATGAAGACCGCATCACTAGAGAGTACCTCTCCTCGCTAGAAGAGCAAGGGGTGAGTTGTTACTCATACTCACCCCCCTATAAACGCCACCTCAAGATCGCGATACGCGGCCTACCCACGAGTACCATCCCGGACGACATCGCCGTGGCCCTCCAGGATAGAGGATTCGACTTGGTATACGTCCGGGAGATAAACGCGCGCCGTGGAAAACAGGGGTGCATATACCACTGCGCGTTGAAGAGGACGCCTGGCCTATTACCGGCCATATGTGAAGTGACGGAGCTTCTCCTGATGGATGTCAGGATTGAAGGAGGGCGGGGGAAGCGGGGCCGGCACAGTGTCATCGGCGCCAACTACTCAGGCACTCCTCGCACCACTGCCACCGACCTATCGCCTGCGTAAGGTGCGGCGGACCGCACCCGGTGCACCTCTGCGAAAGCCCACGTGAAGAAGCAGCCACCTGCGTTAATTGCAAAGGCCCACATCCGGCAAATGACGCCCTGCGGTGCCCAGTATACCGCAGAGAAATGCGCAACCGACGTGCGGGAACCATAACCCGGACTGGTGATCCCGGATACAAGTTATGCAACCCGTCACAAACCTCTAAGCAGCCCGCAAATAAACCGAGCACATCTCAGACCGGCCGCGAGACGACCCAGCCGCCCACGCCGCCAGGGAGAAAAGCGAGAATCCTTAGTGTCCTCCAGGACATCCAAGAAAGAAGCCACGGAAACCCAGAAGCTACTGAATTATACCGGGCTCTCATACAGGACTACCAGCACAACTAGATGGCTATGATTGCACGGCAGAATGCCCGGCCACCCACAAGGTAGCCCGCCCAATCACCAAACTAGCACAGAATGTGCAATCCAAGGACCGACCCATATTCATGGGCCGCGACGAAAGGCCACTGAAGGAGGCAGAACGCCTCGATACAGTTCCCTCGTCCGCCCCCGCAAGGGGGTGGAGTGAGACGACCACCGACGGTATCTTAAAACGATCGACAGGAATCAAATAAGCGAGCGTACAAGGGTGCATTTATACCGAGTGTAGGGTTGCATTCGCTAATTTAACAATATAACAAACCATTGAGAGGTTAATAATAAACAAATACAGTGACAAAGGAAAAAAATGAGCCGTCACGTGACGCCTGGCAGATATTAAACATCGAAATTTGTTGTGTATAAGTTATATGCATAGAAGAATATATTACGACAGGAATTAGCTATGACGTAATGAAAAGATAAAGCATTGCAAATTAATTCCGTAAAATAATCACTGCTTATTTATTTTATTACACCAATATTCATTTTTGTTAAATACAAAGTTTCAACGAGGCGTAGGCGCGGTGATTTTGGTGGCATTTATCAATGGGCACTAGGTCCCCGGTCCATGCCGTGAATACTAGTAGAACGAGTGGTCGACAAAACACTTTGAATCTTATGTACACAAGATTGCAAATGTTTTTGAGTATTTCGTGTTTTGCGTCGCCACGCCAACAATCAGGTTTACCCTCCGCCTATAGATGTTTCACATTAAAAAAGATATCTACTTACAAAAAGCAACAAAACCATTTTTTAAATAAACAAAGTCCTCATTACTACTTAGTTTAGTATAAATCGCACACAATTTTCCTTTCCATGTCTAGGGTGTAAAAGTAAACACACAGAGGTATAAATTTTTAATATCAATTTTCCAATACGACTTTTCCGAGAAACGAAACAAAAGTCCATTAAACGATTGACCTTTGTGAGTAAACATTATTAAAGAAAAATGTTTGGAAAACCCAGAAAATCGTGATTCGCCGTAATGTTTTAAATTACTAATTTATTTTCTTTTTAATACTGGAAACTCGAGGTGAGAATATAACTGTTAAATCCTGCAATAAAATCATAGCATGTTGATAGAGATTTCTGGGATCTGAATGTGTAGAGGCTAACATCGCCCTATAGCGAATAAATATAAGTTAATTCCTCTATATACTATAAATTCCATATTTCAAGGTGTTTTTTTTCGAAGTGACTACGCTAGCTTCACCGGACTATTAAGGCGAGCGCTTAAGGCACTCAGCCGATTTTATTTTGGCAACCAGCTCAAGGGTGCACGGCACACCTCGGCTTGGCTGTTGCCTGTTGTATGCAAAATCGCGACCTATCTTAGATAACCTAGCTAACTATTCATATATGTATGAGTTGTTGAAACGTATATGTGTACCAAGCATACACGCCTCAACAACTCCTCCATATATTTATTATCGGAAAATTGAGTTTTTCAGTTCGATAAGGGAAAAAAAGTAAACCCTTACACTTTCATGTGTCAGCGTGTAGGCGTGTACGTGTGTGGGGGTGATCGTGTAGTGTTGTAGCAGTGATGTATATTTGTGTGTCACCTTATCGCGCAAGCAACGCACTTAAGGGCTCCCTACTGAGGGATCAAACCTAGGCTTGAGCTGCTGCCGTGGGAGGCCTAATCGGGTAAATATTTCAAGGCTTGTTAACTGTTACTCACGAATCAATAAGGAAAACAGAAGTAGTTTAACACCTTGACAGCGGCACTATTGGAGTTATATTTTTTTGTCGCGTTAGGGAAAAATAATGAGAGTAAATCTTTACGATGCGCGCGCATACCGTCACGGAAAACCGACACCTTGAAGTTAGCTGTAGTCAACATTTTGTTTCCTTGTATTTGTTGTTTGTATTTCTTTGTATTAAAACTTTCAATCTATTAAATACCTTTTTTTCTATTGTTAGTGTCGTTTTATCATACATCTTCTAGTAGGTACTTTAGCGTGACACGTGTCCGAATGATTAAAATGTATTTCATTACTTATTTATAGACATATGTAGCTACCGAGTATATCATCCTCTTTGGTAGATTGGGTTAAACTTTTGTATATATTGTAGATAGAACGGGGTTTTTTTTTATTGAAGCACGACAAAGTGACTGCACTGTGCCTGATGGTAAGCATAGTACAATCCAAGAACAGTGGCGACCACCGAGAGACAGATCATCCATCGTCGGTCGCCGCTATCATGCCGGCCGTAATGACGAAAGTCACCCGGTACTGGATATGCACAGGCTGATCCCGAAACGTGACGCGTAGAAGCGAGTCACTATGACTGGCTTTTTCGCCATGTACATGGTGGTTGCGACCCAGTCGGGCTGTATAACACTACCACCCCGCTATCGCCATTGCCTCGTTCGTTGATCAGCAGGGTGCACCACGTGCAGGTGAGATTGGCTTGGATGTCTCAAGTCTTAAGATGTTACTCGACACCCCTTACACTCCAAACGTTACGTTCAAACAAATGAACAATCTCGGGTCTGTATAAATACCTTATATGGACATATGAATGAACAGTCTATCTTACGTACCCGATTAGGCCTCCCACGGCAGCGGCTCAAGCCTAGGTTCGATCCCTCGGTAGGGAGCCCTTGAGTGCGTTGCTTGCGCGATACGGTGACACACAAATATACATCACTGCTATAACACTACACGATCACCCCCACACACGTGCACGCCTACACGCTCACACATGAAAGTGAAAGGGTTTACTTTTTTCCCCTTATCAAACTGAAAAACTCTCAATTTTCCGATAATAAATATATGGAGGAGTTGTTGAGGCGTGCATGCTTGATACACATATACGTTTCAACAACTCATACACATATGAATAGTTAGCTAGGTTAGCTAAGATAGGTCGTGATTTTGCATGCAACAGGCAACAGCCCAGCCGAGGTGTGCCGTGCACCCTTGAGCTGGTTGCCATAATAAAATCGGCTGATTGCCTTAAGCACTAGCCTTAGTAGTCCGGTGAAGCTGTTAAGACATTGCTGAGTCAATAGCGGAGACATTTCGAAAAAAAAAAAGTCTATCTTACGCACTCCGAGTAATACTATTACGCTGTCCGTGTCAATTTAGACTTGAATAGTAGTGAGCTCGATGCTCCTACACACATGCTACAATTTTTTTTACTAAAATTTAAAAGAGTACGGACTCGTTACATTTATATTATATACATAGTAGTCCGGTGAAGCTGTTAAGACTTTGATAGGTCAATAACGTAGTCAGATCAAAAAAAAATGTATGTATAGATTATATAAAACTATTTTTTTCCTTTTTTCGCTTTATTTTTGGCAATCAATCTTTCAGATTATTACTGCCATTGTCGCGTAGTCAATATTACAAGCGTCGTACGATCACTTCAATATTAAGCGTCGTGTGAGTCAATATTCTAACAAGATGGTGGATCCCATGTTAGAACCTTCCTGAGAGCTTTTGTGGCATCTCAGAATTTCATGCTTTGTGGTATTATTTTCCATTCACTTCACTTATGCACAATAAACTAACTATATTACGTAAAACACCACACCAAAACAAAATATAGAGTCAAATAACAAAAGATTATGAATAAAATATAAAATCCACTACATGACAGACTAAAATCCCGCCAAAAACTCAACTATTATTTTTGTCCTCGCTGTCAGTAGGACCCCACCTATTAATGTCTCTCAAGGTACCTCAGGTTATACGACGCCTTGCGTTAATACACTCTTGTGATTGTTAACAGTACATTTTATAATGCTGTTGTGGAAGGAAGGGATGGGAGTTAAATTGAATAAACTTGATAGGAAAGACTGGACGGAGGACCTTAATAATTTAAGTATGGCTCATTTTTGCATTCCTTCTCGACCTAATAAGCTGATAATCAAATATTTTCTACTACTCGTGGCCGCGATTCTGTTCGCTTGGAACTTTTTTTATACCCTAGGAAGCAAACGAACAGGCAGTTCGCCTGATATTAAGTGACCACCGCCTTCCATAGACACTAGCAACACCAGGAAAGTCAAAAATGCGTTGTCAGCCTGTGTTTTGAGGAAGGGAAGGGAGGAATAAGGTAGTGGGAAGGGGGAGCGGGAGGGAAGGAAGGAAAGGTAGGGCTCCGGTACTCTCGCTGACCGAATAATGCAAGCACTGTTACTTTACGTGGGTGTTTATGAGAGAGGGTGGTACTACCCCGGACGAGCCGAACCATTCATGCTGTAACCAGTTATAGCTTCAGCGTGGCTCTACCACCTACCTAACCCTACTAACCTAATGTAAATAAACAGTGCTTAGTAAAATCACCTGAATGTATTAAGTCCATTTACTTATTTACTTTTCTCTCGTACTTAAGGCGCGTCGTCATTAAAATTACAATAACTTTTGATAGAGTGAACCGATTTTAATAAAACCAAGACTAAATGTTACTCGAAGATATGCTTTATCATTTTCTTGGTGAGGTTTTATCATGAACGCAGTACTTTAGCAGTGATGCGTGTTTAAACAAAGACATTTCTAATAGTGATTGAGATTTATTCTATTGCTTATTCCCACACACCTGCGACATTTTTTTTTCACAAAGAAGTAAAAAAGTACAGACACATTAGATTTACATTTTTTTTTATCGTAGCACGGCAGAATGACTGCACTATGCCTGATGGTAATTTGTGTGTGTACTGTGATGTCACAGTACAATCCAAAAACAATAGCGGCAACCGAGTGACACACTATCCATTGCCAGTCGCCACTATCATGCCGGCCTGCAAAAAGCTGGATATGCACAGGCTGATCCCGAAACGCGACGCGCAGAAGCGAGTCACTATTACGGGTTTTTTCGCCATATACATGGTGGTTGCGACCCAGTCGGGCTGTGATATTCACATTATATGTATATAGAATATAGACTAGAAGATAAGAAAGGCCACCAACCGCTCCATGCTCTCTTTATTTTCACGCCTTTTTTTTATTTTATACTAGCTGCTGCCCGCAACTTCGTTCGCGTCGAATAGATACACTAATACGCAGTAGTTCTCAGAAGGAAAAAACATCCCGATTTTGAAACATTTTTCACCTATGCTCCGCTCCTATTGGGCTTAGCGTGATGATATTTAACCTATAACCATTCTCGATGAATTTTTATCTTGTTACGCCAAAGAATAACTTCTAACGCGTGTACATAAGTACGCACACACTTTTTTTTATTTTTTCACGTTCCCACTGCCTCAATTTTGAATATCAAAATTGGTTCAGCGGTTTACTCTTCTAGCAAATTTATATCCAAGATTGGGAGTAATACTTTCTATTGAATATCAAATAAATACGCAAAGTAGGCACGTAAAACAAGTTTAGGTCATTTTTCAAAGGGGAGTTTTCATATCCGCAAATTTAACTCACCAACCTGACGTCTTTGAAATGTGATATCTGTATTTTTTGTTTAAAAAAATCGATAGACAAGCTCATATTAGGCCTATGGTTCAAAGATCCTTCAGTATATTAAGCCGATAGAATTAACTGTAGGAGATTTTAGTACCTAAGTGTTTCTTCAAGCCGTTATACGTTCTCGAGCTATATACGATTAAAAACATTCAATATAATACAGAATAGAAAGTGAAGAAAAATCGATGAATTTGCAATAAAATTGTAAATATTTTTTTCCGACGCTTATGTTACTGAACTTATGAGATATTTCAAAACAATATATTACGGAATTGTATAGACTAGTGGGCGCCCAGTGGTCGACATTCGACCATAGTTATTTGATTTTTTAAGGTTTCAACTTTATTAGGGTTTTTTTTTTTCGAAATGTCTACGCTATTGACCCAGCAAGGTCTTAACAGCTTCACCGGACTACTAAGGCGAGCGCCCAAGGCACTCAGCTTCTTTTGTCAAAGGGTATACTTCTATAATCAAAGGTTTTCATCATGGCTGTTCACTTATTTGCCGTGATCTTTAATTATATAAACATTTTAAAAAATCTATGTGTAAATGAAAATTAAAACTAATTATAAATTTGAAACAAAAATCACGTGGTAAAGCTCCCAAATTTTAAGCAAACATAACTTTACGAAAATAAAGAAATTTATCGCAACCCGTGACACAATTTTCAATTAATTTTACACGGCACCATGGGTGAGTGGTATTTCTGGGTGATATTGAATTAAATGTAGTCTATTCATTATGAGAAATAGTTATATACCCAGTATCATCGGTTGGAAAAGTAATGGATACACAATACAATCAAATGGTGAATCCAAGACAAAGATGTTCTTAATACTACCATTATCTTTTGAAAATAAATTCTTTTTTGTTGCTACATGAGGTTGAATTGCAACATTATAACCGCGGAGGTTTAAGTCATGGATTACTTTTATGAACAAAATTCTGATTTCGATTATACAAAGTATTATTTGATTCATTTTTTTTATTAAATCATCATCTGAAGTGAGTTCGCCATAAAAATTAATAAACATTAAAATAATAGTTATATTATATAATATCATTGTTGAATGTAGGATGAAAAATGATAAATGGAACGTAAGAGTTAAAAAATACATACAGTCGAGCATAGCAACCTCATTCATAACCTTTTTTGGAGTTCGTAATTATTGACGGTTGTCAAAATGCCTTGTCAAAATGCTGTAAAATTCAAGCAGTAGTGTGAGTAGTGCATATTTTAATTAATATAATGTACTTCTAATGCATTTTATATAAAATAAACAGGTTTCTGCACTTCTCCGCCATATAAAAAATGTCAAATACAAAAATTTCAAGTTCACCCGTTTACGGGAAATAGGTTTAAAAAGGGTACAAAGATTTTGCTTCACGTATTAATAAATAGATATTTTAAAACACTTACTACCAATAACATGATTAAATTATCACGATAGGTGTCTTTATTTAATGGAATAGTTACTTTGAGCTAACGCTAACACGTCCACGTGGAACTTATCATAAAAAACAGAATTTTGTTTACTGCGTCTTAGATATAATTTATACATATATGTATCTTGTTTTTTGTAAAATACTGAACTTACCTACTATTTTTTCGTACTTAACTCGAGCCGTCATTCATATTACAATAACTTTTGATAAAGTGAACCGATTTTAATTAAACAAAGACTAAATGTTACTCGAGGATATGCTATATAATATTTTTTGTGAGGTTTTATTGTAAACCCAGTACTTTAGCAGTGATGCGTGTTCTTAGACACAGACTAACAGACGGACATTTCTAAAAATTATTGAAATGTATTTAATTACTTGTTTAGTAAATAATGATTAATTAAAAACGTGTGCAAAGCCGCGGACAGATGCTAGTTTTGTTATAAAAAGACAGAAAGGTATACAGGGATCTCGTCGTACGCTGGCTGCCGTCGCTCCGCTCGTAAAAGTCCGTATTAACATATAAATTGGTATTTGTCAACTGCGCAACACCAACGCGATACGGCACGGACGACAGATACAGTACACCTATATATTAAACTGTTGGTTTACCTGTCTGTATTGTTATGGAGCGATAATATCTCAGTTGTGGCGTTAAATACCGTTTAGATTCACGTGGGTTTAAATCACAACTTGTTACTTCCTTGATCGAAATTCGACTATAATCATTATTAAGAATTGTGCCAAAAAATACACGCGTTAGAAGTTATACTTCTTTGGCGTAAAATGATAAAAATCTTTTCAAAAAATTTTTTTTGTAGATAAAACGACACTAACAATAGAAAAAAGATATTCAATACATTGAAAGTTTTGATACAAAGAAATACAAACAGCAAATACAAAGAAATAAAATGTTGACAAAATTAACTTCAGGGTGTCGGCTTTTCGTGACGGTGTGCGCGCGCATCGTAAAAATTTACTCTCATCATTTTTCCCTAACGCGTCAAAAGAAGTATAACTTCAATAAATAAATTAATTAATCTATTTATGCCTAGAACATGTCTGTTGAGAATCCCATGCAACAAATAAATATAAATATGTTGCTGTGGCTCAGTTGTTACATCATTACATATTGATAAGTATTCATAATTGTTGCTGATATTATGAACAATAAACATCATTTAACGATTAAATTATTTTTTTTAATATAATACTTTTTGTGGCTTAAATATAAAAGTTAGACATATGCTGTCGTTGACTTTTTTGTAGGCATTATCAAGCTATACAACTTTTCTCTAGAACTCAATCATATATCTATCATCGTTAAGGCTGCGTTCGTAAGAAACGTTTTCGTTCGACCGTTTTTCTTCCGACTTTACAAATCCAACTACCACAAAAAAGTCTTTGTTTTCCGGGTTAATGAATATATTGCTTATGACACTCACAAATAACGTGGCTTAATATTGATAAAATAATTTTCAAAATCGGTTTAGTAGATCCATAGATTACCACCTACAATCTCACAAACATTACCTCTTTATAATATAACTAGCCTCTGCCCGCGACTTCGTTCGAGTTCTCAAAAGGAAAAAACATCCCGATTTTGAAACATTTTTCATCTGTGCTCCGCTCCTATTGGTCTTAGCGTGACGATATATAGCCTATAACCATTCTCGATGAATGAGCTATATAACACTGAAAGAATTATTCAAATCGGATCGGTAGTTCCAGATATTACCCCCTAAAACGTCACAACATCACAACGTCATATCATAAACTCACAAATTTTACCTCTTTATAATATTAGTATAGATGATACTAGTATGTTAGTATAGATAAATAAATAGCTAAATATCAGTTTTCATAGAGCTATGTTCAAGGATGACAGATTTTTGTATAAACTTTTAAAGAGAGGATCCCTTTTCAGCAATCTAGGGATGAATTTCCAAAAATCCTTATTCAGTGCAAAAGAAACCCGTATGTAATTTTTTACAACTTTTTATATTTTTTTTTATTGTAGCACGGCAAAATGCACTATGCCTGATGGTAAGCACAGTACAATCCAAAAATAATAGCGACCACCGTTTAACACACTGTCCATCGCCGGTCGCCACTATCATGCCGGCCCGTAATAAGCTGGATATGCACAGGCTGATCCCGAAACGCGACCCGTAGAAGCGAATCACTATTACGGGCTTTTCCGCCATATACATGGTGGTTGCAACCCAGTCGGGCTGTAAAACCCTACCACCCCGCTTGCGCCATTGCCTCGTTCATTATTCAGCAGGGTGCACCACGTGCAGGTGAGGTTGGCTTAGGTGTCTCAAGTCTTATGATGTTATTTGACACCCCTTACACCCCTAGATATATATATATATATATTAGCTATGCTTGCGACTCCGTCGGCGTGAAACTTAAGGCAAAAACAGTGACTAAAAAAAACACCTGAATGTATTAAGTCCATTTACTTATTTACTTTTCTCTCGTATTTAAGTCGCGTCGTCATTAAAATTACAATAACTTTTGTTAGAGTGAACCGATTTTAATGAAACAAAGACTAAATGTTACTCAAAGATATGCTTCATGATTTAATTAGGTTTTATCATGAACATAGTACTTTAGCAATGACGTGTGTCCAAATAAACACACAGACGGACATTTGTAAAAATGATAAAAATATCTTTTATTACTCACTAGCCCCTGCCCGAGACTTCGTCCGCGTAGTAATAGTTACTCTGAGCTAACGCTAACACGCAGCATAAGCTTTCAAAAGGAAAAAACATCCCGATTTTGAAACATTTTTCGTCTGTGCTCCGCTCCTATTGGTGTTACCGTGATGATATATAGCATATAATCATTCTCGATGAATGAGCTATATAACACTGAAAGATGGAGCTTGTGGCGGTATTTTAGTCTGTCATAATTTTGGTGGTGTTTTACGTAATATAGTCAGTTTATTGTGCATAAGTGAAGTGAAATAATACCACGGAGCATGAAATACTAAGATGCCACAAAAACTCCCTGGAAGGTTCTAACAAGGGATCCACCATCTTGTTAGAATATTGACTCACACGGCTCTTAATGTTGAGGTGATCGTACGACGCTTGTAATATTATTGACTACGCGACAGTGGCAGTAATAATCTGAAAGATTGATTGCTAAAAATAAAGTGAGAAAAAAAACAAACTCACAAACTTTACCTCTTTATAATATTTGTATAGATAAATATATAATATTGATTGATAGTTATTGTTAATAACAATGTCAAACATATCTCGCACATTTTATGTATTTATAAATTTTAATGCCGGTATTTATTTATGGTAATCTGTTAAAATGGGAAATGTTTGTTAAATTTCATATATCTACAGCAGACTATTCACTTATGATCATATAAACATAAGAAATAACGACATATGGCCGTCCGAGTCGTAAACTACGCCCAAACTTAAAAACCATAGACAATATGAGGCTGACAGATGCAACTAATGCCTCCGCCATCCGCGCCGACCAATGGCGGCTCGCCTATATTTTTTTCCTTCATAGACAACAGCTGCATGTTTTCGGCCAGCATTAACGAATGTTATTGGGTGTTTTTATAAATATCTTCTGTGGTTTCAAAATAGGGGTCCCGGTGGCAAAGTTACTGATGCGGTTTGAGTGAATCGAACTATTATTATACGCCCTGAGTTATTATGACAGACCATTACATTTTCTAGTTTCTCGATGGTATAATTTAGTTTGCCGGAGGGTAATAATGATTTTTTTTTTGTGATGATTTGTAGATGATGATGTTATTTTGATGTAGAGATATATTTTCCTTTCATCCAGTAATGAGATATTGTTTTTTTGTTTTTAATACAGTTTTTAATGGCTTACAAAAGATGTTCTTAATACTTATCTTATTTAAAGTCACAGACCGTTAAGACATTTGTAAACTGTATTCGCCTACTACAGGAATTTCTTAGGTTTAATTATTTAACACTAACTGATTCCCGGCAGCTTCTTTCGTTATTAAAATAAACGGGAAACGGTTAATCGAATTAAAAATATATGTAGCCTGGAACGATCAACAAAAATTCATAGCTTTATGTTGATATTCGATGAATTTTAAAGCCGTATGCCAAGTGTTTTTGTTGTCGTTTGTCAGAACTAACTTAGTACACCATCATACCACACGGTAACAGCCAAGTTGCGATATAATTCACAAGTACCTGGACGACCGAGCCTAGCTCGGTTCTTTAAAAAACATTTTTGAATTAAAATAAACTAGGTTTGCCTCACAAAATTAGCATTTTTTAACAAAAAAAAAAATGTTTATTCTATTTTGTTACAGGGATTCGAACAGGGGTTAGACAAATTTTCGAAGCAACCGATTTCCATCTGGGCTATTTTTGTTTTGACAGTGCCGGTGAAATTTACCTTTATATTCTAGCTATATTTTTTCCCTTCCTGAAAACTGACTTAAAAACAGTTTTCTATGAATGAAATCTACCTAGATTGATTTATCGTCCCCAAAACCACCTACATACGAAGTTTCACGGGAATCGCTGACGCCGTTTCCGAGATCCTGAATATATAGGGGTGAGTGGGGTAATTGAGAGCGACGGGTAAATGGGAACAGTTAGATAAATAGTACATCTCCCCGTACTACACTGTCGCAAACCTATTCTACGGCTGAATGGAGAGCCATTCATTGCGTATGCGAAAGTAGGATTAAATAGACGCACTAGTTTTGTCACTGTAAGTCGAACAATTATTTTTGTATTTTCGATATAATTTTTGTCATCAGTTATAACGCATGTAAGTATCATATTCTTGAGTTCAAAGGTATTATGTTTTTGCTTATATCATACACGCAGTATCTGTTTTCAAGTGTAACATAGATTGAAGTTAATGAAAAATGCTTTTGAGAGTGGCGGCCATTTTTATGTATATTGACTGATTCGGGTAATTGGGAACGGCATTAGTTAGATAATTTGGAACGTTCCCAATTACCCCTTACACTCCTAATTACCCATAGAACTGCTGGTTGATTGTGTAAAAATATTTAAACTTTACAAATTATTTCAGATGCCGTGTAATTACGTAAGAAAGATCGATCAAACGTCTTTCTTAATTACGTCATGCCATTCCCTTTTCCCCCACGGGATGATCTCAATTACCCCATAGGGTATCGGGCAAACAGGAACGGCAATGTTTTTTGTTTTCGTTTATATTTTTATTAAAACGAAAAATTTTAAATAACGTTTTATAACTATTAAGTACATAGATAACTAAAGTTCATGGAGCAATAAAATTTGATTTAGTTTATAACCTTTTTCTATTATTTTTTAGCGTTTGAAGTTAAGTGTTCCCAATTCCCCCACTTTCCCCTAACAGTATAAAAGTATACAAGAATTGCTCGTTTAAAGGTATTAGATAGATAGACACTAAATATCTTCTAAAATTACCAAAACGTCCAAATTATTTTGCCGCTATCTAAAGATATTCTGTCAACAAATTTAACAATAGAAAAAGAAAGCAAAATGACATATATAAGCATAACCGAGGAATGAAGTCCGGTGAAGTCGTTAAAACCTTGCTAGCTCAATAACGTAGTCAGTTCGAGAATAAAAATACATAACCAAAGATCTTGATATATCATTGAAAAAAGTCATAATCCGTTCATATTTTGAAAAGCAAATTGGGAAATACAAAGTTATAATTCCGTCTATTTTGTATACTCTTCAGTAAAACTAACCCAAATAATATACTTCTCAATTACACCCTGTTTAATTCATTTGGACAGAGCGTGACAACAATATCATTTAAATTTCAGTCTTCTAATGTCACTAAGTTACGATGTTTGCGTTTTTTAATCGATAAAGAAGTTATGAGTTAATTTATAAATAAAATTACATTTATATGAAATGCTTAGCTACTTTCCAAACAAACTCAGTGATAAATTGCTATAAAATTAATGTAACTTAGCAGTCTTTATATCTGTACAAACAAACTTTACTGGCAATAGATAATGGTGTGAATGAAAAAAGACACACCCGAAAACCACCCCATTATACAGGATGT
Organism: Antheraea mylitta; assembly: GCA_014332785.1. NCBI lineage: Eukaryota > Metazoa > Arthropoda > Insecta > Lepidoptera > Saturniidae > Antheraea > Antheraea mylitta. The sequence goes on from JACEII010000113.1 coordinate 56,315, forward strand.
TAACAATAATTGCGTGTTTACGAATTTTCCCTCCGGAATCGTGCCCTCTCTGTAATGAATTTTCTCATAGTGCGGTCAGAGCCATGAGCGGAGGCGGTTGTGTTAGTTGATTATTTACAAATTACAACAATATAATAAGAGCGTTTACTTCATACACAATAATGACAATACTCATCAGACATGAAAGAAATTAAAATTCATGAAATAAAGAAAAAATAAATATTTTTTTATAAGTAAACTTTGCCGGTGGCTTCAATGGCCTTGATTTAGGATTCATCTGTTTTCTTATTTTTTGTAGATTTAAAGATACATATTCTTTTCCATATCTCTGAAAACCTACAAGAAAAATTTCATAATAGGTACTCAGTTGAGTAGTTAAGCCATGCAAGCATAACAAACAAAGTCACTTTCACATCTATAACATTACACATCTTAAAGGATACTTATAGGATTATAATCTGACTGTAACCGATGTACCGCGTCTTAGGTATGCGCGGAGAGGTGGGGAGTGGTGACGAAAAAGCATGGATTCACATAAGACTCGGAGTTCCAGATAGATCTTATGATACCAAAACATTTTTTTTTAAATTCTATATTTACAAGTGTAGTTAGCTATATCCAATCCTTGTTTTTGTACAATATGAATTTAAACTAAAAAATGATAAACTATTAAACTATATATTAATGTACATAAAACAAATATATATATATATATATATATATATATCTTGTGACTTGTACCACCCAAAATAAAACCGGTGAGGTGTTAAGCGCAGTTGTGATTGTTACCAAAGGAAACTGTGTCAGGGGCTCTTCATAAAGGGTGTCAGTTCGAATACCACATATACAATTAATACAGCTAATTTAAACAGTTTATTTTTTTAAAGATCGACAAAGTGATGAACATTGTTCTTAATACTTTGAACAGTGCATTTGTATAAAAATCGCCAGTCCATTAGTGGTATCCGCCGCAAAATACGAAACCATACCCAACGCTATGCACTACAGAAGACGTCCGCGACATATTTTTACCGATCCTCTCGATTAAATAACAGCGTGAACGATTAGTGCCAGCCTGTCTCTCCAAACAGAGCGTGTTCACGGCCACGCCCATGTAACCACAGATCACGCCGCTGTGGTCTGGGGGTAAATTTCGCTCCCGCACACCAGATAAGGCCCTCCTCGGCAGCGGCTCAAGCCTAGGTCCCTTCCCTCGGCGTGGAGCCCTCGAGTGCGCTGCTCACGCGATATAGTGACACAAAATCTCATGTCACTGTAACAACAGTAGACACACATATCACCTCCACACACGTGCAGTCATACATGCTTACACATAAAAATGGAAGGGTTTTGTTTCTTTCCCTTATCAAACTGAAATAGTTTAGAAAATTATCCGATACGAAATATATACCTATACCTAATTGTTGTTAAGGTATATATGCTTGGTACAAATATATGTTCCAACAACTCATATATGTACATATACTGTTTTATATAATTACAAAAAAAAATATATAAAGTAATATAAAAAAAATAAGTAAAATATTATAATTAATTATTATATAATAGTTAGCTTAGGTCAACTAAGATAGGTCGCGAATTGCACGTATCAGGCAACAGCCCAAGTTGAGATGTGCCGTGCACCCTTGAGCTAGTTGTCAAATAAAATCGGCTGAGTGCCCTAAGCGCTCGCCTTAGTAGTCCGGTGAAGCTGTTAAGACCTTGCTAGATCAATAGCGTAGTCAGTTCGAGAAAAAACAGCAGTTCTATAACCACAGATATAAGTCGTGATGGTCGAGTGGTTAGACCGCTGGAATATCAGTTTGATGTCCGCAGGTTCGAACTTCGGTATGCATTAACGAATTTTCCGGAATTAGTATTCACTGACTAATTTAATTTGGTATCACAATCGGCTGACCGTGAAGGAAAAACTTCGTGAAGGAACTTGAATCAGTGAAAAGTAATTGTGGTATCAACGTACGTGGGAATATAGGATTGTGGATGTGTCAGAGTTTAAAACCAGTTATACCTAGTGGGCTGGCTTGGTGCGGGAGAAGTATATAATCCTACAGTAGGTATCTTACTTGTTAATGAAGAGATACAGATTCTTTAACGAGTAGGGGACAGTGGGGTAATTAAGAGCAACGGGTAATTGGGAACAGTTAGATAAATAGTACTTCTCCCCGTACTACACTGTCGCGAATCTATTCTACGGCTGAATGGAGAGCCATTCATTGCGTTAGCGAAAGTAGGATTGAAAGGACGCACTAGTTTTGTCACTCGAACAATTATTTTTGTATTTTCGATATAATTTTTATCATCAGTTATAATGCATATAAGTATCATATTCTTGAGTTCAAAGGTATTATGTTTTTGCTCATATCATACACGCAGTATCTGTTTTCAAATGTAACATAGATTGAAGTTAATGAAAAATACTTTTAAGAGTGGCGGCCATTTTTATGTATATTGACTGATTCGGGTAATTGGGAACGGGCATTAGGTAGATAATTTGGAACGTTCCCAATTACCCCTTACCCTTCTAATTACCCATAGAACTGCTGGTTGATTGTGGAAAAATATTTAAACTTTACAAATTATTTCAGATGCCTTGTAATTACGTAAGAAAGATCGATCAAACGTCTTTCTTAATTACCTCATACCATTCCATTTTCCCCCACGGGATGATCTCAATTACCCCATAGGGTATCGGGTAAACAGGAACGGCAATGTTTTTTGTTTTCGTTTATATTTTTATTAAAACGAAAAATTTAAAGTAACGTTTTATGACTACTAAGTACATAGATAACTAAAGTTCATGTAGCAATAAAATTTGATTTAGTTTATAACCTTTTTCTATTATTTTTTAGCGTTTGAAGTTAAGTGTTCCCAATTCCTCCACACTCCCCTACTCGCTGTCATCCGTCTGCAATCTCTTCACATTTGAAGAATCTTTTAAAAAGGAACAACCGCACAATAAAAGAGATTTCCATAGCATTACGGTAAGGTAGAGATCTGAGTGTTAACGATACTCTTTTTTAAATAGAAATAAAAACATTACTTACATTACATTACAGGAACCAAGATGCTATATCTTAAATTGTACTGCTATATTGATTCTATTATTAGTTTTCATATTGCAACGATTATATACATAATTCGAATATTAATTTTTTTTTCTCGAAATGACTACACTATTGACCCGTCAAAGTCTTAACAGCTTCACCGGACTACTAAGGCGAGCGCTTAAGGCACTCAGCCGATTTTATTATGGCAACCAGCTCAAGGGTGCACGGCACACCTCGGCTTGGCTGTTGCCGGTTGCATGCAAAATCGCGACCTATCTTAGCTAGCCTACCTAATTATTCATATATGTATGAGTTATTGAACCGTATATGTGTACCAAGCATACACGCCTCAACAACTCTTCCATATATTTATTATCGGAAAATGAATATTAAATACTTTTGTTACATTGTTACTATAACTAGCCTCTGCCCGCGTTCGCGTAGAATAAATTTTTTAGGCTACCACTAACCTGCAGCGGAAGCTCTCACGAAGAAAAAGAGCCCCGATATTCTTCATTGGTGTTCCGCTCCTATTGGTCTTAGCGTGAATATATATGGCCTATAACCATCCTCGATAAGTGTATAGATTATTCAATCTTTCCTGATACAATTAACAATGAGACATATTAAATTATTCCGGTGTTATTACAAAAAAGTTAAATACGTATTAAATACTTCAAGTAATCGAATTCAATGCTTGTTTGTGTCGAAATGGAACCGTAAAACCATATGTCCCACGTGTAAAACTTAGAACGGGAATAATCTGTTTGGGATCACGGAAATAACTGTAGGTGGGTTTGGTAGGTGGTAGAGCCACGCTGAAGCTATTATTGGTTTCAGCATGAATGGGTCGCGTCGCCCCGGTACTACTACCCTCTAATAGAAAACCAACGTGAAGTAACAGTGCTTGCATTGTTGCGTTTCGTTCGGTCAGTGAGAGCGCCGGAGGACCACCTCCCCTCTATCTCTATTCCTCTTTCCCCCTTCCCCACAAACACAGGCTGGCAACGCACTTGCGTCTCCTATGGTGTTGCTGGTGTCTATGGACGGTGATAATCTCTTAACATACAGGGGACCAACCTGTTCATTTGCCTAGGTGGAAGTACAAAGTAGCGGCCACTATAATATTTAATGATTGATTTCCAAAAAGTAATGCCTTTTCCAATCAAAATATCATATAACGTAGATCAGTTTGTACAGTAAAGCGAAAAAAAAAATACTATCACCTCATCACCCAAATGTATATGTAAAAAAAACAACCATTCGTTTGTTTGCTTAGATTGTTAAACACACGTCACTGGAAAACAATGAATTACCAATAGGACTCGGGTAGGGACCTTCTCTAACAAGGGCAGAGGCGACATCACAAATTATCAACAATTTACATAAAAAAAATGAATAAAAAAACACACATACAACATTGCTAAACATTTGTTAGCTACGCCCGTGACTACGCCATTGTGAATCGGAGTATTATATTCTCGGGGTGTATCCAGGTACGCATTAAGTAGGAAGGTAGGGGCTCATGTCCACACAAATAATGATTTTTTTTTCTTGATGGAATTTACTTAGACACTGTTGTGAAAGTAGATTAAGATTGAAAGTGGTATTTTATACCTTATCGGTGTTATTACAAAAAAGTTAAATACGTATTACATACTTGCTTTAAAAATGTTTCGTATAAAATGCACCGCGCTCGATCGAGGCAAGTTCGCATTATCCTTTTGTCGCAAGTCTAACCAAACCAAAGTGAGGCATAAAAACAATATGGGGGAACATTGGGCGAGCGCGGTGCATTTAATACGAAGGGTTTTTTAATGCAAGTATTTAATATGTATTTAACTTTTTAACGCCGCGTAAGTTTTACCATTTGACTATAATGTCATGTGATGTTAGATTTTTTTTATATCATAGGAGGCAATCGAAGAGACGGGTCACCTTATGTTAAGTGATCAGCACCGTCCATAAACACTCGCAACACCAGTAAAGTCGCAATTGTGCTGCCAGCCTGTGTTTAGGGGGGGGGGGGGATAGGGAAAGGGAGTAGGAAAGGGACGAGGGGAAAGGGAGGTGGGCTTCAGGCGCTCTCACTGACTGAACGAACCGTAACAATGCAAGCACTATTACTTCATGTCGGTTTTCTCTGAGAGGGTGGTAGTACCCCGAAGCCGACCCATTCATGCTGAAACCGATAACAGCTTCAGCGTGGCTCTACCACCTTTGAAAAGATGACATTGTGGTCTAAGATGAAAATACACTGAACGTAGAGGGCAACTGGCTCTCAGATACAACTACTGGAACACAACTGTTGGAGGTTGGAGATAGTTCCATTTGAGGATAGTAGCTAGCCAGGTGATCTTAGAAAAGGCTCTGCCATACTATATTTCATTCGGTGTATGCCCATATAATAAAAAAGCGTGTGTATTTATGTACGCACGTGAGAAGTTGTACTATTTTGGCATGAAAAAAATAATCATTTCAGATGTTTTGACCCGATTTAGGAATTTACGACGAAAATAAATATTAGACATATATTCACATTCAAATGAGACGTTTTATCAATTTACACAATCATAACAGTTGTGCTATAACAAGCGTAGGCTTCTGTTCCAAGCTAAACAGTTTCCCATTATGCCCAAAGAAGATGTTAAGAAAGAGCACAGACTTGAATATTTTTGAATACTTCTTTTGGCACCTTAGGGAAAAATGATGAAAGTAATTTTTTAAGAAGCGCGCGTACACTGTCGCTTAAAACTGACATCCTGAAGTTAATACGATGCGCGTGCACACCGTCACGAAAAACCGATACCCTGAAGCTAGCTATAGTCAACATTTTGTTTTTTTTTTTGTATTTGTTGTTTGTATTTCTTTGTATTAAAACATTCAATGTATTAAATACCTGTTTTTCTATTGTTAGTGTCGTTCTACAAACGTAGAAGAAGGCGAAAGATAAAATTTTTGAAAAGATTTTTGTGTTGTTAAGCCAAACAAGTATAACTTCTAACGTGTGTACATAAGTACACACACACTTCTTTTATTCTAGTACTATTCGACTATATATCACATTGAAAGTATGAGTAAAAAATTTATAGGAATAAATGAAATCCCTAAGTGCATACCCCATGTTTAAAGTTTATTTATATTTATAAATTCTTCGTATATGGTGTTTACTAACAAGATGTTTACGCGCCGGCGGACCGTGTCAAAGTGCCCGCCGGAACGTATGAATGGTCTTTTTGTATTACACAACCATAGACAATTTTGACTTTTTCGGCTAAGGCGGTTAATACATACAGCCGTGCGGTAGGTGACAACGGATTTATTATAACACCTCGTGTAATCTGATTTCTGTACTTTAAGTTAATATTTTTTGTCAAATCGCGATTAAATTTAATGGAAAATTACTGCATTGATGCGAATGAATATAAATTGGATTGGGGTGTTCGTTTCGATGGTTGTTAAGAGATTTCAGTTAATAATACGGTTGAATTAACATTCATATTGTGTAAACAGATTGCGTTACGAGATAGTTTTACAAAATTCTTTTTTTTTCGGTATTCTTTTGCTCGGTTGTTTAGTATTAAAATTATTAGGTATTTGAAGTGATTTATTCACTTAAACGAAATATAGTAATTTCGACACAGTATTCTCACATTTTTTGTAAGTTATTTATAAGTCATATTTACAAGTATAATGTTAAATAACCATGTAGTCTGATATGGTAAATGCTCTAAAGTTAGAGAAGCTGTTTCTCAAGTGAAGCTGCCAGAATGTATAGATATAAATAAGTAGGTACTTACGACAGATTTTTTAACTTGACTGGGGACTGAAACGATGCCCTTGGTGTTGCAGTTGTTCATAAGCGACGGTAACCACTTACCATCAGGTGGGCCGTCAGCCTGTTTGATGTCTTTGCGCATAAAAAAAAACTTGAGGTATTCACCCTCTAATCTAAAGTGTCAGAACTTTTTCGACTTTTATAAAGAAATTGATACAAGTGTCTAGGAATAAGTAATATAATGCGTTTCAATTATTTTTAGAACTATCTGTCCGTCTGTATGAATACGCACCACTGCTAAATTCTTCTTTGCCAAGAAATTAATAAAACATATTTTTAAGTAACATTTAATCTTTGTTTCATTAAAATCGTTTCATTCTATCAAAAGTTATTGCAATTTTAATGACGACGCGACTTAAGTACGAGAGAAAAGTACATAAGTATAGTCTTAATACATTCAGATGACTTTATAAACAATATTCATTTTAGATAACGTTTTACGCGGGCATAGCTAGTCCCCACAAAAATTAAAACTGAATAGTCGAATTTCGACCTCTGGGCGACCACTAGTTCGCACAGTTACATAAGAGACAAGATTTTCCCAATGTATGTTATATAAAATGCTTGTTATTCTTCCCCTAACGTATTTTCATATCGTACGATATCACGTTACCAGAACTTAGTCAGCAACAAAATCCAATAACGCCTTTGCCTTCGGCGCGAATAAAAAAAAACTTAACCATAGACAAACCGCCGCGCGGGAGAGCCGTTTGCAACACATGTCGCTTGTAATAGCGGGACGCTTTCTTTTTATTACTTTTGTAAACATATAACAGATACTATATATTAGTATTATATATACATTATATACGAAAGATATTCTTATATACTGTAAAAGGAGTTTTTATGCTGAAATTATATAAGCACTGAACTGAAGTATAGATAAGTGATGCAAAGGAGTTTTGACAGGATTTTAGCCTGTCATATAGTTGGCTTTTATAGTTTATTCAAAATCTTATGTTATTAGGTCTATATTTTGTAATATTGGAAGTGTTTTATATAATGTAGATCACTTATTGTGCACGAGTGAATTGAATCGGAAATAATACCATTGAGCATGGATTTTGAATTCACAAAAACTCCCTGAAAAGTTCTAACAAGACGGCCATCTTGTCAGAACATTGAAATCATAGCAAGAAACTTGTAATATTTTTTATCACCTACTTGACAACAGCTGTAATAATCTACACAAAAAATAAAATTATTAATATTCTCCAAACCATCTCTTTCCAAGACATACCCAAACCCTAAAAGAACTATCAGGATAATTTTAAATATTCATAAATAATCCATTCGCTTAAACTCCCAAAACCGAATACGCAAACCCATTTCAATTACGCGATAACACTCTCTAATAATAAACACGGCGACCATAGACGAGCCCTATAAATATGGGTTTAACAGATTACACCATGTTATGTTCTATAGGGGATGCCCCCGCTTATAGAGTTTAACCAAGGGGAATAATTGTTTTATAGGGTCACAGATTATGACTACTTATTTGTTACCGTTATAAATACGACATTATATTTTCTAGATTAACTTTATTGGAAGCTCAGGGATGTTGGTTCAGTATTCAGCGCCTTCGAACCCCATTTCAAAGGACAACATCTTGATGAATCATATAGCAAATCATTTAGCAAGATAGGGCTCTTTCTAAACCCAAGTGGCTCAGTAATATTATAACTAAAAAGCTGTAATGTAAATGTAAAAAAAAAAATGTAAATACATCATAAGTGACAGCGCCTTGTCAAAACTTGGCTAACTAGCAAACGTGATCAAGTCCCGTCAATCCGCCAGTATCTAAGCAACATATAACTATTTCTTTTTCATCAGCGATATTGAGTATATGCCACCTTACTTCCACATATTATCTAAAACTTTGGGCTAACGCTAACATGCAGCGGAAGTTCTGAAAAGAACCCGATTTTGAGACATTCTTCATTATTGTTCCGCTTCTTTTGGTTTTCGCGTGATGATATATAACCTATAACCACCCTCGATAAATGAGCTACATAACACTGAAAGGATTTTTCAAATCAGATCAGTAGTTCCTGAGATTATCTCCTACAACGTCACAAAGTCACGAACTTTACCTCTTTATAATATTAGTATAGACTAGTATAGATATAGAGAATGTGGCGTTTCAATATTACTTTACGCATGTGTGCGTTATCGTGCAATTTGTTTTGTCAATCATATATGTATATAATGTAAGTTTCGTACCTACAGCTTATTATTTATTGACATGGCTAGCTACCAAATTGGCACTTCCAGCTGTTGACTGCCTGCACACTTTAAAACTCAGCAAAATGGTGACAACCGTGTTATTCTCTAGAACATCTATTAAACATACATCAGTATTGTGCAATTTACCCAGCACGGTTTTTCCTGAGGGCTACGACACGAGGCTCTTCAAGAACGGACGAAAACGCCCTCTTCAAGGTCAGAACATAACAGTGATACTGCTGGTGTTACAGTTATCCATTTGGGAGACTAAGAGTATAACTTACTATTGCTGACCGGGGGAAGGTGACGGTCCAAAATTTACAAAATTTGTAGGTGGTAGAGCCATACTGAAGATATTATTGGTTTCAGCATGAATAAGTCGGCTCGTCCGGAGTAGTATCAGCCTCTCACAGAAAACAGACGTGAAGTAACAGTGCTTGCATTGTTGTGTTTCGTTCGGTCAGTGAGAACGCCGGAGACACATTTCGCCTCTCCTCTAACTCCTATGACTTTCTCTCCACTCTCCCAAACAAAGGCTGGCAACACACTTGCGTCTCCTCTGGGGTTGCTAGTGTCTATGGACGGCGGTGATCGTTTAACAATAGGTGACCCGCCTGTTCGTTTGCCTCCTATATGATATAAAAAAAAGAAAAATTTTACATATGTAAAACTTAAACAGTTCCTTACTAGTCATCACTACGGGGTTAAAACAAAGTCCTCTGCCACGCGTGTCTGTCTGTTTGTTCGCGATAGAATCAAAAACTACTAAACGGATTTTCATGCCGTTTTCACCAGTAGATATAGTGATTCACGAGGAAGAATTTAGTATATAATTTGTCTACGTTTTTTTTTATCATCAGGTCATGACACCGTCCGCCTGACCCGCTAGTCGAAAATAAAACACGGTACTTCAGCTAAAGATTTCATTTTCACATCTTAGTAGATCAGGTTTTTTTAAATATAATATTCTTTAGCAAAGGAGCAGTGTATTATTAACAAATGGTACTACTTTACCTCAGCTCTCCTTTGTTCAGAAATGACAAGCGGCAACGAAACGCATGTTAACGCGCTCTCACAAAACCGCAGGAAACATTAAACGTATTATTACTGTTGGCATTACTCCCGTTTTGTTAAATAACACGTGTTCAAACATGTATCGTCATACAAAACTTATATCCAACTCGTTTTTTTTTATTTATATAGCTGACCACTTAATAACAATGCCTTGGACAGTGCTTTCTTTAAAAAAAAACACACATAATTTATGGTTACGAAATGACAGCTGTCATTTTTGGTCCACGCGCGGAAACGTCAAAGCAAATGCAATCGTTCAAAATTCAAAAGCAAAGAAATACGCGCGCGGTTAATTTCTTTAAAGTTACTTGTACAAATGGACAGAGATCAGCTGTCAACCGCAAAACTGACCAGTGTAATGACTTCAAAAATACAATACCAAACAGTTTTGTATTGTTTAAACACAATTGAAGGAAACCAATATACGCTGACCCGTATCGCCTTCGTAATCATTACAGAATCGAGCTCGACTTTAAACTGTTGACAAACCATTTCGAACTGACCTCCGAAGTTGAAGTAAAATAATTCAAACACACAAGAAACATTGTAAAACGGCTTTCTCGGATGTTACCGATTTAAAACGGCCTGTGTTACGGTGTAAGGGGAAGGTAAGCGTGGGTCTGATTATGATGGTCATCGATTTGTTTGAAAAGAGGCGCGTGCTGGCAAAGGTGGCTAAGAGAACTGTTTGTTTTTTTTTTCTGTCGTTACAATTGTTTGCCGACCAAACAATGGATGTATACAAATAAGGAATACACTTGACTGATTGTTTTGAATAAATAAAAGGATTTCGGCTACCGGTTTTCTTGTGTTACGCCATGTTTTAATATTTTATTTTTTGTTTGAAATTTAAAACGAAATTATTTTAAACGCACGTGCCACCGTTTACATATGATTTATAAATTAAGCTACTAATTAAAGTAATTAAGTTACAGCTTAATAGTGATTAAGTTGAATAAATAAGTGGTATTCTCATCATGGTTTTCCGATGTTATGTTTTTTTATTTGTTAAGTATGTATAATTGTCTGTTTGGGACTAGTAGTATACCAAAGTAAGTAAATTTATTAAGTCTTTATACTGCGGGATTTCGTATAGTATACAGTTTATGAACATTTTTATAAATATATAATTTAATGCATACAATCCAAAGAAGTTTTACGTCCTCCGCGTGTACAGTCTGATACACGCAATGTTTTTTTATTATTCTGAAATATAACAAAACATTAGGTACTTATAATTGGATTTATTAGAGTATTCTTTTGTATCTGTTTCTCTTGTAAACGGGTTTACTGTAACTGGAACGATGATTAAATGGCTTGAACCTGGATTATCTTCTTTTATTCTATTTTTTTTAATTCTATCACAATTACTTACCATTTTCAAAACATAACTCTTATGTAAAGCATAATAATATACAGCCTATATAATAAATACTCTGATAAATTTTATATCTTTCAGTTAATGTTACACCGCAGTCGATCGAGCCGTTTCCGAGATGAAATCGTATTAAAAACAGACAGTTGCATTTTATTCATATGTACCTATATTCTAGTTATGTCCTACGTTACACGGATGTTATATTTCTTGCTCCAATCCAGAGGGACTGTAACAAGAATGTATATAGCATAGAATACCTATTGGTCAGTAAACTGGCAATCTAAGCAAAATATTTCCTCAATTAAGATGTTACAAACATAAAGACACGCCATCTTTATAATACTAGTACTTATATACTATCTTCACTAATTATTACATTTAATAATATTTAAAAAAACTCCTGTCATGTCTGCCTGTCTGTCTGTTCGCGATAAAAGCAATAACTACTGAATAGATTTTCATGCGGTTTTCACTTGTAGATAAAGTGTTTTATGTGGAAGATTTTAGTATAGCATTTGTAAAGATTTTTTTACTACCAGGACAACGTCCGCCGGGACTATTAGTATATGTACTTATATCTTTAACTAGGTAATTTTTTATTGTTAAACGCGTATTGTTGATAAACTAAAAGTAAAAAGAATTTACATTAATAGAAATCAGCTTTTTTTTTGTTTAATTTTATTTTTGGCAATTAATCTTTCAGATTATTACTGCTATCGTCACGTAGTCGATAATATTACAAGCGTCGTGCAATCACTTCAATATTGCGTCGTGTGAGTCAATATTCTAACAAGATGGTGGATCCTTTGTTAGAACCTGCTAGGGAGTTTTTGTGGCATCTCAGAATTTCATTCTCCGTGGTATTATTTTCTATTCACTTCACTTATGCACAATAAACTAACTAGATTACGTAAAACTCCACCAAATTTACAAAATATAGAGTCCAATAACACAAGATTATGAATAAAATATAAAATCCACTACATGACAGACTAAAATCCCGCCAAAAACTGCAAATCAGCTTTTATTATGACAGATTGAGATTATGATTATTTATAATCTATACATAATATTATAACGCTGAAGAGTTTGCTTGCTTGAACGCTTTAATCTCAGGAACTACTGATCCGTTTTAAAGAAATATTTCAGTGTTATATAGCTTATTTATCAAGGAATCATCATATATCCTTGCGCTAAAACAAATAGAAGCGAATCACCAGTGAAGAATGTCTCAATATCGTTTTTTGTTTTGTTTTTTTGAGAGCTATCGCTGCGTGCTCTGCATAAACGGTAACTATTCTACGCGGACGAAGTCGCGGACAAAAGCTAATGTAACATATATATTAAGATATGCGCTCTTTTTTGTTATTCTTACAAGGAAGTAGTACCAAGTGTACAGAAGCAGCGTCTTTATCGCTTCATAAAAGCTTGGCAATAACAGATAAATCATTTAAAATCTATTACTTTGAAGCTAATATTTAGCGATTTAATTAATTAACGATTGTTATCGTAACAATTAGCAGCTAATACACATTATTAGTTTGCTTTGTCTTAATTAAAAATAGAAAAACAATCAAATTGATTGATATAAACTTGTTAATCATTATTTAATAATAAAACAAAGTAAAACTTGATCACTTTTTCTTAAATAAATTACTCAATTATAAACAATGCCCATAAATTCCCTACATTACTATATTATTCATTCCCACACGCATTAAATTCACAACGAAATTACAAAAAGTCTACAATCACAGACAATTAAAGAACTCGTTTGTTCCGGAACATTTACCGTCATCTGATTTTGAAGCTATTTGTTATAACGTTAAAAAAAAAACGTTGTAAAAACCAAGTTATTAGACAACGGTTCAACGCTTCGGACGTTTTCGATACCTTTGCTTGTTGAAAAAAAAAATGTTAAGCCGACGACAATACGTCACTGGAGTATCACAATGGCGGCTATTAATGTCAAAATATTTTCAAAATTCGTACACGGTGCGCCGCGCCGCCGGGGGCGTAGCTTTGCGATTCGCCGCGCCGTTTAAATTCACAAAACGGATTTGAGTCCTTTTGCCTACATGAGACAATTTTTTTAACGTCTTATTGTACAGTACTTTTTGTGTGGCCCGAGAGTAATTGTGGCGGTACAGGTATTGATTACACATTTTATGAATGACGCGCAATTTATTTAACAGGGAAACTTGACAGTGTGATTTGGAATGTTGGTATTAACTTTTCGTGTAAATTGTTTTTTTACACAAAAACCAAAGTCAAATAATAATGAATTAATATATTTTGTTTTTTTTTTTATTACGTACACTTAACGCTACACAGCGTTTTCTTTCAATTAATTAGCAATATTGTGGAAAAAAGTATGTATGTAAAATAAAAAGTATTGTGTGTCGTAAAGACACGAGATAAAAGTGAAACTTTTCTATTACAGGGAAACATTTTAATTATCCATCAAACACTTTTAAATAGCATTCATCGTGTTCAGTGATAGTCACACCGCAGTATACACAACCACGGACAATGAGAAAGAAATAAAACGAGAAGAGATTATGTCTTACTATTCTCCAATATTTGTGTATCAAGCGAAACACTGCTTCCACTCTACCCAACACAGTGTAAAAACTGTTACCCCCATCACTGCATCGTCACTCACAAAGGTTACGGGTCAGAATTTCAAAACCCTCCAATAAAAATGTACTTCAATACAAATGCTTATAAGTAAGTGTTTAAATCTAATTTTAAACAAAAATCAAAAAACTTTTTATTCAGTTTAGGCCCTTAGAAGGCACTGATGAACGTCATATCTACCACCTGTTCGGAAACAACCCACTCATCGAGAAGAATCTTTTTTCTCGAACTGACTATAACGCTATTAGCCTAGCATGGTATTAACAGCTTCACCGGACTAATAAGGCAAGCGCTTAAGGCACTCAGCCGATTTTATTTTGGCAACCAGCTCAAGGGTGCACGGCACACGGCTTGGCTGTTGCCTGTTGCATGCAAAATCGTGACCTATCTTAGCTAACTTAGCTAACTATTCATATATGTATGAGTTTTTGAAACGTATATGTGTACCAAGCATATACGCCTGAACAACTCCTCCATATATTTATTATCGGAAAATTGACGAGAAGAATCGGCAACAAACTCGATCTGGTACATCTTTTTAATATATATTTCCAATACATTATACGTTACAATAGTTTTTAGTGGATGCACAGAGAGGAGTCGATTCCAAACATCACCATCGTTCACATATTGATCCGCTCTATAATAGATTTTTGATACCAAAATCATCCGACGTGACGCTTAAACTTACAGTCAATGTAAATTCTTTACAACGTCGGTCGCTATAACAAAAAAAAATGTATAATGTAAAAATTACTTCAATTTGGTTTGCTTACCACAAAACTATTTATTTGTTTTCTTCAATCTGTTATAACGAAAAGTCTTTATAACAAAAAAAAAAATTGCTCGATCCCTAGATATTCGTTATAAAGAATTTACACTGTAATGTGGTCATTAAAACTCTATAAGACATCTGTTCTTTCATGACATGGTTTCCTAGCTCTACCACCTTGAATAGAACTATCACCAAACGCTTATTGATATCTTGGACAGACGGCTTCAGGAGCCAAGTCTTTCTACGCTTTACGTGTTACCATATTGACAAATAACAGTATTAAAACTAGCCGTGCCCGCGACTCCGTCCACGTGGAATCTTATGTGATTAATAAAATCATTTGAATGTATTAAGTCCATTTACTTATCTACTTCTCTCTCGTACTTAAGTCGCGTCGCCATTAAAGTTACAACAACTTTTTATAGAGTGAACCGATTTTAATGAAACAAAGATCAAATGTTACTCGAAGATATGCTTTATTGTTTTCTGAAAGATGTTTTATCATGAACGTAGTACTTTAACAGAGATGCGTATTTACACATACAGACAGACAGATGTTTCTAGAATTATTTATTCCTAGACAGCTGCATTTTTTTTACAAAAATGTAGGCACGATAGATTTACATTCTTACTATATGTATAGATCAAATAAAATTGTCTTCTTCTTTCTTTTACTTGTTTTGGGTCCGCAGAAGCATTTGCCAATGTCAATGTATTTCATATTGTTTCAATAGAGATTACAACATATTTTACACAATAAGTGTCGTGTGATTATTTCAACGTTCCAACAAGATGGTGGCTCTCTTGTTAAATCTTTCCAGGGAGTTGTGGCATCTCAGAAATCATGCTCCGTAGTATTATTTTCCATCCACTTCACTTTTGCACTATAACCAAACTATATTACGTAAAACACTACCAATATTACAGAATATATAGTCAAATAACAAAATATTATGAATAAAATATAAAATCCACTACATAACAGACCAAAATCCCGCCAAAAACTCCTAAATTGTGATCTAACACTACAAATTATATATAACTAAAAAAAACACTGCCGCTTTGTTACCATTTTTATAGCTGTAGGTTATTACGAACTATAGTAGTGTATGTTAGCTTATCACTTCAAGTTTTTCCAAGTGAAGGAAAAACCGGGGGCTAAACCCACGATTTTCTTTATCTGAATCTATATTTGTCATGAAAACATTGTCAGATTGGGTGTAAAATGTAATAAATAACTGTTTTAAATGCTTTAGAGAATTGAAATATATGTACCATAGTTACTAGAATATAATATTGTGTTATTTATGTTTATTCGTCTACTAACACCAAATTAAATTCATTATTACTGCCCACTTCCTATGGAAAAGTATAATAATATAACTCAAAATATTAGGTACTTAAGACTTAGGAACTTTTTATTTTTTTATATCATATAGGAGGCAAATGGACAGGCGGCTCACCTGATATTAAGTGATCACCGCCGTCCATAGACAACAGCAACACCAGAAGAATTGCAAGTGCGTTGCCAGCCTGTGTTTAGAGAAACAGAGGACAAGTGAGGAGAAGGGGAATTGGGTCTCCGGCACTCTCACTGACCGAACGAAACGCAACAATGCAAGCACTGTTACTACACGTCGGTGTTTCTGTGGGTCGGGTGGTACTACCCCGGACGAGCCGAACCATTCATGCTGAAACCAGTTATAGCTTCAACGTGGCTCTACCACCTACAGAATTAAATTCAGACTGATTTAACATATTTCTAGCGATGTACATTCTAACTAGTAAAATCGTCTATTTCGTATACACTTCTATACATATAATAATAATCTAAATCTAACGTGACTCTACTATTTAGATTTGTGTAAAAAAAGACGTAGCAAGTATCTAAAACAAAGTAATAAAATATATTTCAATCTCGGCTGAGTGCCTTAAGCGCTCGCCTTATTAGTCCGGTGAAGCTGTTAAGACCTTCCTAGATCAATAGCGTAGTCAGTTCGAGAAAAAAAAAAACATTTCAATAATTTTTGAAAATGTCCGCCTATCTACCAAAATATTGCTTTCAGGATAAAATCTCAAGATAATCATAAAGCATATCCTCGAGTAACATTTAGTCTTGGTTTCATTAAAATCGGTTCACTCTAGCAAAAGTTATTGTAATTTTAATGACGACGCGGCGTAAGTACAAGAGAAAGGTAGATAAGTAAATGGACTTAATTCATGACGTGA
The DNA here is from genome assembly GCA_014332785.1 of Antheraea mylitta. Taxonomy (NCBI): domain Eukaryota; kingdom Metazoa; phylum Arthropoda; class Insecta; order Lepidoptera; family Saturniidae; genus Antheraea; species Antheraea mylitta. The sequence continues at coordinate 73,546 of JACEII010000113.1, forward strand.
TTCTATTAATCACTGTTTTTTTTAATAAAGTTTTCACGTGCACGAAGTCGCGGGCACAGTTATGTATAAAGTCTAAGATTCCACGAAAAACCCAATCCGTACATTAAAAAAAAAACTAAATTACATGCGCACCGACAACCGAATGATAAAATTGAATCATTTGAATATGTATACACAATAAAACATAATCTCCCAGAAACGAACGTTGTGTCTACATACAAGAGCAATTTAAATAATTCCAACACAGCCATTAGTCACGCCACATAATCAAACTGCCTATACTAATAGCTTATTTACAAATAAAAAAACATATATTGTCTATTCTTTTTAAAGTTTACATCGTACCCGTTCCCTACTGAAGGGAGGCTATTACCAAAAATACCTAAACGGATGTTATAAAATAGCATTATGGGCCGATTATACACAAAAAAAGAGAACACTTCCGCTACTAAAACACTGTGTGACACGAATAGGAATGGAAGTATTAACATTTTCGGTAGCATTAAATACAAGGATTTAAAAATCCCATGATCTGTGCCTCAGTATTAAAAAATATATAAAGAATACTTAAACCCTTTATCTATGGTTGCAGGAGAGTGCAACAACTCGAACGTCACCGTGACATTTCGACAAAATGGCGTAATTAATTTGAATTGGTTTTACAAATATACGGGCGTAACTTTTAATTGAACTCTATTTACTTTTCTCTGAGTACGGGTGGCAATTGCCTCATTAGCTTACTTAGTTTATTAGTTAGTGCATAAGCTATTAAGCTTATTGGCTTTTACGATAATAGCTTATTACTATTAACTATTGCTGAATATGAATCGATGCACTATTTTGATTTAATATTTGTTTTTTAAATATTTGAATACTACTTCTGGTGATCAAGTGGTTTAGGTTGGTATATTTGTAGTTTTGATCTATGACGTGTACTAACGAATTTTTCAGAATTCACATAGGTACATATATTAATGTAAATAGATAATAGTGGCGGAGGTAAAAGGTCGTGGTAGTAGCTAAATACCATCACGCTAAGAACAATGAGAGTCGATTAGGTAACGTTATTAAAAATTCCCTCCGATCATTTCAATGAGGTAACAACCGTCTTGTTAGAACTTTCCAGGGAGTTTTAGTTGCGTTAGAAACCATGCTCTTCGGTATTATTTTCCATCCACTTAACCTGTGCACAATAACCGAAGTACATTACGTAAGACACCATCAAAATAAAAAAATATAGAGTCAAATAACACAAGATTATGAATAAAATATAAAATTCCCTCCCGACAAAAACTCCAAGAAGTATTATTGTAATAATTGTTTACATCTCAGTTTAAATTTATTTTTATGGCTATTCTATCGTATAGATTATATTTGTTTCAATAAAAAATCCCATGAAAGTTTTATTTATCCGTATATTAATGTTAGCTTGTCGATTTTTACTTGCGTCTTGATTTGTGTGGCCCGCGATACGTGCCAGATCTCGGATCGGGAATATTTGCGCGCGGCGTCGTGTGCGGTCCGGCTTTCGCGCCAAAACCGCTGTCGAATTACAAACGAGATTGCCTCCCGTTTGAATTTAGAAATGATTCAAATCTTTGGACTTATGTTACTGGCAACATGCACATGGCACATACTATAAATGTATATATTTTTTAAGATACATTTACCACATAGGTACAAGTCGGTACTACTGTAGTATTGTTTTGAACAACCACGTAATTAGAAGGTATCTCCGTTTGACATGGCAATGGGGAACCAATGCGTTTCGTCCTCAATAATCTATACTTATATAAAACTGAAGAGTTTGTTTGGTTGAACGCGTTAATCTCAGGAACTATTGGTCCTATTGGAAGAATTATTTCAGTATTAGATAGCTTATTTATCGAGGAAGGATAGTCTATGTATCGGTATTTCCCCCTTCTGAGAGCTTCGGCTGCGTGTTAGCGTTAGCCCAAAGTAACTATTCCACGTGGACGAAGTCGCTAGAAGAACTTAGATATGGATATAAACATATACTTAATATAGATTATGTAATACTATTTGTAAAAATAATCTACAGATTTAAGCACATATTAATTAACTAACTAGTTTCCGGGACTCCGTCCACGAGGAATAGTTACTTTGGGCCATCGCTAATACACAGCAGAAGCTCTAAACAAACCATTTTCAAACATTTTTCATTAGTGCTCCGCTCCTCAGATATCGTCTATAATCTTCCTCGATAAATGAGGTATCTAACAATGAAATAATATTTCAAATCTGACCTGTATTTGATTAGCGATTGATATGAGATTAGCGCGTTCAAACAAATAAACTCTTCAGCTTTATAACATTAGTATTAAGTAAGATTATAGAATTATAAATACAGAATAACTACTTCAATATAGTTTTTAAGGACTTGAAAATTTTCTTTAGATATCATAATTAGAGCAATTGTAGTTATATATACTATAACTCCATATATAATATAACTAAAGTATTTGTAATTCATGAGAAAAGAATCCTCAAGTTATTTTACTTCAAATACAGTCAATTAATAAATGCATAAACATTTTCATTGAATTAATCTTACATTTTATTACAATCACGACCATAGAGTTTTAAATTTAAATAAGAACTCGATTTTTTACATCATCTGTATTGAATCGCACTGGCTGTATTAAAAAAGGGAAACTAATAAAAATTCACGTCGTTCGAAATTCAAACAGTGATTGGAACTCTCCAAATCGTTAGCCGCAAAAATCGACACCATCGTTCGGCGTCGAGATCTTACGCAAACGGCAAAGCTGAATTTGACTATTTTTTATAGTGTTCCGTATGTATTAATAAATTAACTTTGATTTGAAAAACTTCTTTAGTTGTATTAATTCGTAAATTACCAATACATTTAGCTTACTTTTTTTACTTTACTAGTCGTGCCCGTAACTCCCCATGCATTTCTTTATATTTGCTGCAACTACTGTATGATTTATGAATTTGTTGATTTATAGCAAAACTATTTTACTGGAGAATTTTACTTTATCTCTGGATAAAAGGGACCTTATGTGATTTTCTATACCGCTAGCAACGTGTATGCAAAATTATATGATAATCAATTTAGTAGGTGTGACTGTATAACAAACAAACATCAACATTTTTAATAAGAAATAAAGAAAGAAAATATATTTATTGCAGTAAACACATGGACAAATACAATAGTAGTATATCAGAGTTACAAAGATGTACATAACATAGAAAAAGAATTAAAAATATATGTCAAAATAAAAAGTACCATGGTACAACTGCAATGGCGCACAATTCATCATTCAATAACATTAGTAGAAATGGATACTGTCACTATACTCCTTCAAATATCTACGCAGCTAATTTTTATATTGGCCTATTTTACGGTATAGAATATGGTTTGCTTCAAATGAAAATGTAAATCTAACGTATCCGTACCTTTTAGATTATTCTGAAAAAAAAATGTTGCAGGTGTCTAGGATTAAGTACTAGACTATATTTATAGAAATGTGTGTTTGTCTGTTTCATCATAAAACCTCACTAAAAAATCATAAAGCATATCCTCGAGTAACCAGGTCTAGTTAACCAGGTAACCAGTAATCCAAGTGAGTCTTAGTTTCATTACAATCGGTTAACTCTATCAAGTTATTGTAATTTTAATGACGACGCGACGTAAGCACGAGAGAAAAATAAATAAGTAAATGGACTTATACATTCAGATGATGTAGTCCAGTAAAGGTGTTAAGACTTTGCTAGGTCAATAGCGTAGTCACTTTGAAAGACATTCAGGTGATTTTAGTAACTGTTTTATTACATTGGGTTCTATGCGGACGCATTCGCAGGCACAGCTAGTTTATATATCTCAGCTCAGAATCTTAGTTTATAATATATGACAATGTGTCTGGTAGTGCAGTAATTCTAGAGGAACTAGCTCTCAAATAGTACTACTGAAACACACCCATCTAAGTGCTTAATAACAGATTTCCAGCTTGAGGGTGGTAGCTACCCAGATGGACTTAGAAAAACTGTTGATTGCAGCACGATTTTTTCCTTTACCGGACACTCCGACTCTGTTGCAAGGATTTTTTTTATTGTAGCATGGCAAAATGACTGCACTGTGCCTGATGGTAAGCACAATACAATCCAAAAACAATAGCGACCACCGAGTGACACACTATCCATCGCCGGTCGCCACTATCATGCCGGCCTGCAAAAAGCTGGATATGCACAGACTGATTCCGAAACGCGACGCGCAGAAGCGAATTACTATATGATGTTATTCGACAACCCTTACACCCCAAAAGGATTCGAACCCACGCCCATCGATGCTGTATCCGAACACGCTATCAATTAAGGCATTATCGCTTCAATTATTGTAATTAAATAATCTAATAAAAATACTTCAAACTCGTCTTTTTAATAACATATTTCTCAGAATCAAATTGCCCGTCGAATCGTTTCACTATTCGACAGCTGCCGGAGGATTCAAAACAAACAAAAGAAAAAAACACGTTCTAAATTCAAAAAAAGAACTACAATTGGGTCGTCTAGATACTTATCTACGGGTTCCTAATGGGCTATTGTCTTCCGAATGTCCGTTGGAGAATTTTTGAATTTCGAATGACGTTCTATGTTTTTTTTCCCGTGAGTTTAATTGCGGCAATTTTTACGGATGTCACTCTATGCGGCCAGGCTTTTTACGAGACACGACTCTTTGATTTAAACCTGCGACGTAAACATCTTTAGCGTAATCTTTTTTATCTGTGCCATCATAGTTTTTTAAATATATTTTTTTACTTGATTTACTCTTTACGAAGCTTTTTAAATAGACGTCTAAACAACGCTCCCGGTGGCATAAAAAATTAATTTCTTTGCATACCATTATCAATCAACCGTTGATAAATTTAAACAAGACAGCCGCAAAAACTGACCACCAGTCTCCATAGTTAACAAGGCTTGAATAATTTGCGTCATTATTAAACGGACAAAAATTCAGATGAGTTTTTTACTGGAATATTAGACTGTCATGTACTTAATCGCTTTTTTTAATTCATAAACTTGCATTATTTGACGCTGTATTATGAAATAGCTTGGTTATTGTGCACGAATGAGGTGAATTCAAAATAATAACTGGTAACGTGAATCCGAAGATTCGAAGGAAAAACTTATGGGTCATGTCACTAATGACTTCGACATGCTCGTGAAACATTGCTTTACACTATTCTCTCTTTTTAAAAAGGGATTGAAACACACTCATCAAGGCCAGCAACGCAACAGCGATACCTTCCCCTGATATTGTAGGTGTCCATAGACGAGTGTTTTAGTAGGGAAAAAACTTACGGGTCATGTCACTAATGATTTCGACATGCTCGTGACATATTGCGTTTATGTCAGACTATTATCGCTTTAAAAAGTGATTGAAACACATTCTTCAAGGCCGGCAACGTAGTAGCGATACGCCTGGTATTTCAGATGGGTCGTCTGCCTGTGTGCTGACTTTTAATATAAAAGACTAGTGATGCGTAGTATACCTAGCGCCCTGTGGCCATGTAATATTAATATTTTGTATTGAGCTTATGCCGCATATCGTATGTTTGTTTAATCTAATTTAATACCTATAAACGAGCAATTCTTGTATATTTTTATATTTGTATATATTCAGGATCTCGGAAACGGCGTCATCTATTTCTGTGATACTCAGTATGTAGGTAGTTTCGGGGACGATAAATCGATCTAGCTAGATTTTATTCATAGAAAACTTTTTTAATTGAGATTTCCGACAATGAAAAAATATAGCTAGAGTGTGAAGGTAAATTTCACCGCCGCTGTCAAAACAAAAATAGCTCAGGTGGAAATTGGTTGCTTCGAAATTCCATCTAACCCTAGTTCGAATCCGAGTGTATATACTCGTATATATATATATATTATATATATATTTGTAAAACATGATTATTTTGTAAGGCAAACCTAACAATGTATTGTAATTAAATAAATAATTTTATTGTTATAATTTTAAGAGAGATGTCTTTTTTTATATTTTTTATGAGAAAAAATGATAATTTTGTGAGGCAAACCTAACAGGTTATTTTGATTTATAAATGTTCTTTAAAGAACCCATCTAGGCTTGGTCACCCAGGTACCTAAATTAATTAAAGTAGATATGTAATTATTGGTCGGAATGCTAATACATGTTAAAACCCGACTAATGTTAATAATTTTAATGTATAAATTATGAAATTAAAATAATTCACACTATAATTGATTTAAAAATTTAGAAAACATTTATTGTATTGTTTTGAGTTTTTTTTATGTCATACGAGGCAAACGATCAGGCGAGTCACCTGATGTTAAGTGATCACGACCGTCCATAGTTCGTTATATATATATCAAACAAAAAAAAACGAAAATCGTTTAATATAGAGAGCTCAAAAAGACACTAAACTATTTATATACTATGTATATTTTTTAAAAACCACAAGGCTAACGCATCCCTTGAACTGGAGGCGGGTCAGTACATTCGAGTGATAAATTCGTTGTAAAAAAAAAAACAATAAAAAAAAGTCAATTAAGTAAACGCATTTACAAGAAACGCCGGCGTACATAAAATAAAGTCCAAGCGGCCAGTAACTTAGAGCCGTTAAAAAAAAAATAAACGCAGTTCCTTTTTTAAAAAGGGGCCAATGAAAAATCGCGGTTGATACGCGTAATGTCCTACCGAATTTTGAAATCAAAAACGGTTTTTAGAATAAAAAATCCGTGGAGAGGTTTTCTTTTTGTGTTTTAATAAATAATACCTAAAAGAAATTTCTATATTAAAAAATCTTTTGTTCTGTCTGTAGATATTTATTTTTCTAAATGTCGAAACATAGAATAAATATTGTAGTAGTTATAAAAATAGTTACTAATATGGAATTCTGGGGTGTAAGGGGTGTCGCGTAACATCTTAAGACTTGAGACATCCAAGCCAACCTCACCTGCACGTGGTGCACCCTGCTGATCAACGAACGAGGCAATGGCGATAGCGGGGTGGTAGGGTTATACAGCCCGACTGGGTCGCAACCACCATGTACATGGCGAAAAAGCCCGTCATAGTGACTCGCTTTTGCGCGTCGCGTTTCGGGATTAGCCTGTGCATATCCAGTACCGGGTGACTTTTGTCATTATGGCCGGCATGACAGCGGCGACCGGCGATGGATAATCTGTCTCTCGGTGGTTGCCGATGTTTTTGGATTTTACTATGCTTAAGATCAGGCATAGTGCAGTCACTTTGTCGTGCATCAATAAAAAAAAAGAAGAATTTTACTGTTAACAGATTTTTGTGTCTGTTAGTATGTCTAAATTAAAGTCAAAAACTTGTAAACAAATTATAATAAAATATTGTTCACTAGGAGTTTATGGTATTAGTAAATTTATAGAATCAAATTTAAATACGTTACATACTAATATTTAATAAATGAATGTGTAGTCCGGTGAAGCTGTAAAGGCCTAGTAAGATTAAATAAAATGACACTTGACAGTTCTGAATTATATTTGTTTTTATTGAGAAAAGTAATTAGAATATTAAAAAAAAACATGAGTAAAACAATACTTTACGAGACGTAAATAATTACTGTTGTAAACACATATGAAGCTGTGGACAAATCTATTGCAGATAATATAAATTACGTAGGTATAATTTTTTTAACGCATTTTTGTTATCCAATCTTCTAGATTATTACTGCCATTGTTGAGTAAACATTACGAGTATCATGTGATAATTTCAATGTTCCAACAAAATTGCTCCCTTGTTAGAACTTTCCAGGGAGTTTTTCAAAATTGATGTTCCGTTAATATTATTTCACACTCATTTCGTTTGTACATAATAATGGAATTATATTACGTAAAATTTCACCAGTATGATAAAATACAGAGTCGAATAGCAAATGATTTCGAATAAAATGTAGAAACTCAATGACAAAATAAGATCTTCGAACTCCGTAGTTCATAAAAAAAGAATTCATTTGACAACTCAACTTTATTGCAAACCTAACAGCATTACCGACGAAAACAAATTCAAAATAAGAACAAGAGCGTTTCGAATTCAAATCTACTGCCGCCCGTACATAAATTTGTTCGGCGACATTCGTTTCTTTTTTTTTAATAATTTAAGGCGACGTTTAACGCATTATGCGATAAAGTGTTTACAGACTTATTCGCGGACAGTGTTATACCTAAATTATTTGACTAATTTATTTTGAATTTCGAAGTACACATTATGTTTATATATTTTTTACTTTTTAATTAGATAGGCAAAGGCGCGAATCCTTTGCTTCTATTTGAATAATTTTGACGGGGTTTTAATCTGTTATGCAGCGGCTTCTAATTGTTATAGTTAATATTGAATTACATATTTGATCCCATATTTTTTTAATATTGGTGGATCACACGAATTCCAATCTGTACCTTTGGTTACAAGTTTAACCAAAAAGCGAGCAACGAAGTTAAGGTAATAAATATATGTATTAAATCTGAGAATAAATATCTTGTCCGTATGTTCACGCTATCACCGATATGAATTATCCCATTTATATCAACTTATCATATACAGGCTGTTTCAAATTTTAGAATGAATGATTAAATGATCGGATGAACGAATGAATAGCTTAACTTTATACGAAATTACTAATTCATGTTATATGTTTATTCCATATCTTGTAGGTGGTAGAGCCACGCTGAAGCTATTACTGGTTTCAGCATGAATGTGTTGGCTCGCCCCCGGTACTACTACCCGACACACATAAACACCGACGTGAACTAACAGTGCTTGTATTGTTGCGTTTCGTTCGATCAGTGAGAGCACCGTAGGCCCACCTTCCCTTCACCCTCTTCCCTATCCCTCCTCACTCCCCTTCTCCCCAAACACAGGCTGACATGCACTTACGACTCCCCTTGGTGTTGCTAGTGTCTAGACGGCGGTAATCACTCAACATCAGGTGACCCGCCTGCATCGTTCATATAATAATATGTTTAAAATTTCCTGTTTGAATACACCGAGAACGAAGTTCAAATTTTGCTATCCAAAAAGTTCTTAGTATTTTTTTAAATCTTCATACAATATGTTGAAAATTTGAAGATCTTGATAAATAGCGTAGAATAGTAGGAACGGCTAAAATTGGATTTAGATCATTTTGAAACGAAACGACACAAAAATCTCATGCCAAATAAACACACTCTGTATATAGACCACGAAATAATAATCAAACGAACGCCGCCCATACTGTCTCATAGAAAAAACGTTCGCTATCTCCCTCTAACGTGCGTTAATAGATACACCCGTCTCTTTCTCGCACAATAATGGGTGTCCGTAACTGGGAAATTAATATACTGGATGGACCAGTGTATCTTGATATTTGGTTTTATGTATCCAATATTAGATACGTCTGTCTCGAGTATGGCCACCATGTTACTATGAATAACACACGGTTTTGCGCATGTTTTAGCTGTGTATACACATGTATAGTAAGTATCTGGAGGACTGAGCCCAGTTCGGTTCTTTAAAAAACATTTTTAAATTAAAAAAAAATGTTAGGATTGCCTCACAAAATTAGCATTATTTATAAAAAACAATACCAAAAAAGATATCACGCTGCTGTCACTCGGATTCAAACAGGGGTTAGATGGAATTTCAAAACAGCCGATTTCCATCTGAGCTATTATTGTCTTGACAGCGGCGGCGAAATTTACCTTTATATTCTAGCTATATTTTTTCATTGCCTGAAATATCAGATAAAAAAGTTTTCTATAAATTAAACATTTTTTTTATATTTTAGAAAAAGTTTTTAGGATCACTACAGGTTACTCTTAGGAGATACATATATACCATAAATTTCTGTAGGCAATTTTAAGATGCACAAATCCGTAGTACATTATTTTTGTGTCTCATAAGGTTTGGCCAACATTATTAATGTAAGCAACTTCAGGATTCACTTAATCAGAACTGATCCTTACAACTTCATTAGAATATATCGATTTTTATCTACTTTATGTAGATATTATATACATCTATTATATATATAAATCTTCCGGAAGAAATTCTCTAAATTATAATCAAAATCAGTTACCTAGTTTAGAAGTAATAAGGGTAAATAGAAACAGGTTGATAGTAGCTTCATTTCATACCTGCTGTGTCCGTGACTCCGTCCGTGTGGATCGTAATTTAAAAAAGTAACTAATCTCTGACTGTTTTCTGAATAAATAATTGTTTCAGGTGGCTAGGAATAAGTAGGGGAGAGTGGGGGAATTGGGAACACTTAACTTCAAACGCTAAAAAATAATAGAAAAAAATAAATTAAATCAAATTTTATTGCTACATGAACTTTAGTTATTTATGTACTCAGTAGTCATAAAACGTTACTTTAAATTTACGTTATAATAAAAATATAAACTAAAACAAAAAGCATTGCCGTTCCTGTTTACTCGATACCCTATGGGGTAATTGAGATCATGCCGAGGGGGGAATGGGAACGGTATGAGGTAATTAAGAAAGACGTTTGATCGGTCTTTCATACGTAATTACGAGGCATCTGAAATAATTTGTAAAGTTTAAATATTTTTACACAATCAGCCAGCATTACTGTGGGTAATTAGGTGGATAAGGGGTAATTGGGAACGTTACAAATTACCCACCTAATGCCGTTCCCAATTACCCGAATCAGTCAACATACATAAAAATTGTCGCCACTCTCAAAAGTATTTTTTTTTAACTTCAATCTATGTTGCATTTGAGAACAGATACTACGTGTATGGTATGAGCAAAATCACAATACCTTTTTTTAATGACGACGCGACTTAAGTACGAGAGAAAAGTAGATAAGTAAATGGACTTAATACATTCAGGTGACTTTATTAACCACTGTTTTTTACATTAGTTTCCGAGCAGACGAAGTCGCGGGCACAGCTATTAAAATAATAAGAATATATTAAGTCCATATACTTATCTACTTTCTCTCGTACTTAAGTCGCGTCGTCATTAAAATTACAATAACTTTTGATATAGTGAACCGATTTTAATGAAACAAACACCAAATGTTACTCTAATGATACTCTTTATGATTTTCCTGCAGGAAGTTTTATCCTGAAAGCAGTATTTTGTTAAATAGATAGACATTTTAAAAAATGGTTGAAATGTATTTTAATACTTTGTCCTAGATATTTGATTTACATTCTTATTATGTGTGTAGACAATCTATTATTCAAATTAGTACTGTTTGATGCTTTGTTATAACGAGATTTTTTTAAACTAAGCTTACGTTTTCAAAATGACCATAACAAACCTATGGGAATGGAAGACGGTTCTTCATAAACTGGACACTCCCATCTCTATATTTCTCATAGAAACACATAATTTATTATCGCCGTGCGTGAAATAATTACCTACATCCATTTCGTTTTTTTATATATATATACATACCCAAAATTAATAATGTGTGTATGATTTTTTAACAATATTTTGGGATATTATTTTTTCACCACATTTAAATGCCAATGATAGTTTTGTGATGATGTGGTCGAGAGGTTTCAACGGTGAAGTATCGATCCGATGTCCGTAGGTTCGAATCTTGGTATGTACCAACGAATTTTTCAGAATTCGCATACATTTACTAATTTGATAAGAGTATTGGCGGACGGTGAAGGAAAGCATTGTGAGGAAGCCTGAACCTGAGAGCTGTTCTTGTAGTACTACTGTATGTGGGTACAATATGTAACTATGGATTCTTCTCAGTTTAAAAGCGACAATATGATAATAGTACAAAACTGGCGAGGTGATTATGCCCATACGTTTCTTCAGAAAGAAGCCTAAGGTCTCTGGGTCTCTTAGAGGTTGATGATGATAATGAGTTTTCAAAATCAAATCAAAAATACTTTATTCAGTTTAGGCCCTAATAAGGCGCTTATGAACGTCAAAAACTACCACCGGTTCGGACAATCAACCCAGCCATCGAGAAGAACCGGCAAGAAAGTCGATCGGGTACATTTTTTTTTACATATATTTCTAATGCATCATACAATAGTTTATAGTGGATGCACAGAGAGGAGTCAATTCCAGACATCACTATCGTTCACATACTGATCCACTCTATAATATCCTTTTGACACTAAAAGCCGCTTGACGTGGCGCTTAAATTTACAGTCCGGCAAATCGGTAACATGTTTTGGGACTTTATTATAAAACCTAACACTATTACCTAGGAAACTATTACTGGTTTTACTAAGTCTGAAACATGGGACGACCAGTTTATTACAGTTTCCAGTATTTACATTATGCCGGACTTTTACTAAATTCAGTTTTTCAAAGTATTTACGCACATACATTAGATTATCAAGAATGTATTGGGAGGGTAGAGTTAAGATACCGAATTCCTGGGATTTCGTTTTTAATGATTCGCGAGGTCCCATATTATATATTGCTCGAACTGCCCATTTTCGTAATAAAAATATGGTGTCTACCTCAGCAGCCGTTTTAGTTATTGTTGGATGTGTATAACACAGTGTCGACGCGGTCAGGGATAATAATAAACACTTCGTAGTTACGATCACTCTTTATTGGGACAGAGTTTCGCCTTAGAAAACAAACTGGGGTGTAAGGGGTGTCGAGTAACATCTTGGGGTGTAAGGGGTGTCGAGTAACATCATAAGGGGGTGTAAGGGGTGTCGAGTAACATCATAAGACTTGAGACACCCAAGCCAACCTCACCTGCACGTGGTACACCCTGCTGATCAACGAACGAGGCAATGGCGATAGCGGCATGGTAGGGTTTAACAGCCCGACTGGGTCGCAACCACCATGTACATGGCGAAAAAGCCAGTCATAGTGACTCGCTTTTGCGCGTCGCGTTTCGGGATCAGCCTGTGCATATCCAGTACCAGGTGACTTTCGTCATTATGGCCGGCATGACAGCGGCGACCGACGATGGATGATCTGCCTCTCGGTGGTCGCCACTGTTTTTTGATTGTACTATGCTTACCATCAGGTATAGTGCAGTCACTTTGTCATGCTTCAATAAAAAAAAAAAAAAAAAAAACTTTTCACATAGGAATGCGCAGATATCACAGACATCTTGAAGAATTTATAAGAGGAACTATATAAGTCAAAGCAATTACCGTCTACTCATAATTCTGCATAATGATATAAGTAACACAAAAATAATAAATAAATTAATATTATTTACATAACTCAATTCTATATAATCATTCGTCTTTATGTACTAAAATGTATTTAGACATACAAGTATGTATATAGAGCAGCGACATCTAGCCTTTTATAGGGCAAACTACAGAAGTCAAAGTAATTACTATTAATTAACAATTCTGCAAAATACTTTGTGCAATACAAAAATAATGGTAATCATCAAACTAATATTATGCAAGTAATAAATCATCAATATCAATTCTTATTTATGTCTCATTGAAATCTATATAATAATAAGTCTTATTTATGTATCTTTAATAAAATGGCGCTAGTGTTAATGAGTATCTCTTATATGTTGGCGCTAGTGTTAACGCGTATCTCTAATATTGTGGCACTAGTATTTATTGTTCCGATCGTGTTGTAATCTCGCTTCTAGAATATGACGAGCTGCACCGCAGGTGGGTGATAACATTATTCCATTAATTTAATATTACTGCATATTATAAAATGAAGTCCTCTGCCACATCTGTCTGTTCGCGATAAACTCAAAAACTATTGAACGAATTTACATGCAGTTTTCACCAATAGATAAAGTGATTCATGAAGAAGGTTTAGGTATATACTTTGTTAAGGTTTTTTTTATCAGGGCGGGGCATATCATATTTTTCTTTGCGCTTTGACTCCACTGTAAACTACAATTCTATATGACAGAGTACAAATGAATTATGGAATGTATGTAAGTGTATCATCTGAAAACGGCTGCACCGTTGATTGCTTTGGCTAATTCTTTTTATGTTGAGTTTACAAAATTGTCAGTACAAGGTTTGTATATACGAAAATGTTAAAAAAACGTACAGAACAGTGATAGATTTGGGTAAAAAAAATCCATGTAAAAACATGAGTGAATGAGTTTGACAGAATAGAGGATGGAAAGTTTTTATACTTGGCAAAATCTTCTAGTAGATTACTGCCATGGTCGACTAGGTAACCATATTATAAGTTTTTTGCTATCATTTCAATGCTATAACAAGTTGGTGGCCGTCTTGTTAGAAATTTACATAGAGTTTTGTTGCAAGGAAGAATCCATGCTCCGCGGCATCATTTATTTCCTATTCACTTCACTTCTGCACAATAACCAAACTGTATTACGTAAAGCACCACTAATATTACATAATATAGAGTCAAATAACACAAGATTATGAATAATATATCAAATCCACTACATGACAGTCCGAAAATCTCGAAAAAGCTCGAGGAAAATCTTTACATTTTTGACAGAATTGACATATTGATGTTTATTTGTTGAGTAGTAATTTTATATATCACACGATCGTTCTATAAAAGCAAGATTCGTTTTATTTCCTTCGTCAGTTTGTAAGTAAAATATATTGTAGTCCAGAATAAAATCATAAATTACAAACA
>JACEII010000113.1:95577-159423 GCA_014332785.1 Antheraea mylitta
TCGAGAATAGTTATAGGCTATATATCATCACGCTAAGATCAATAGGAGCGGAGCACAGATGAAAATGTTTCAAAATCGGGATGTTTTTTCCTTTTGAGAACTGCTGCGTGTTAGTGTATTTATTCCACGCGAACGAAATCGCGGGCAGAGGCTAGTTAACTATAAAGTACCTGGACGACGGAGCCTAGATCGGTTCTTTAAAAAACATTTTTAAATTAAAATAAACTGTTAGGTTTACCTTACAAAATTATCATTTTTTTCCAAAAAAGAATAATAAAAAAAGTATCTCTTTGCTGTCATTCGGATTCGAACTGCGCTTAGACGGATTTTTAAAGCCACCGATTTCCATCTGAGCTATTTTTGTTTTGACAGCGAAATTTACCTTTATATTCTACCTATATTTTTTCATTGCCTGAAAACTCTGATAAAAAGTTTTCTATGAATGAAATGTAGCTAGATCGATTTATCGTCGCCGTTCTGGCGCCGTTTCCGAGATCCTGAATATATACAAATATAAAAATATACAAGAATTGCTCGTTTGAAGGTATTAAATTAGATTAAACAAAGATACGATATGCGGCATAAGCTCAATACAAAATATTAATATTACATGGCCACAGGGCGCTAGGTATACTACACATCACTAGTATTTTTATATTAAAAGTCAGCACACAGGCAGACGTCCCATCTGAAATACCAGGCGTATCGCTACTACGTTGCCGGCCTTGAAGAATGTGTTTCAATCACTTTTTAAAGCGATAGATAAATTATACATAAATGGCAAAGTTTCATGAAGATCGGTTGTGTCGTTTCGGAGTTCATCGTGGGCAAACATCATGACACTTATTTTGATCTTCTTTTTTTTTATATTTTGTTTTAGTCTGCAGACTCTTGGTCCGCACCTTTTTTTGCTTATATGTAGTTTTTTTTTTTTTAACGTAAAAATCGTATCCGTGAGCATATATATATATATACATTATTATTATTAGTAGTTTTGATCTTAAGATCTATAGAAGACTACAATTCCCAACGGATGTGGTATGATTATACAACAATTTTCGTCACAAAAAGATTCACTATAAAAACCAACATCCTGAGTTTCTTTGACCTAATTTGAATATAAAAAGATTTCTTTACTTCGACCATTAAAGTTTGAGCTGACCACAGGAAGTGACATCTGCGTGGAAAAACCGCAAGATTCGCGGGTACGAAATAAACTGACCGATTGTTATCATAATTATACGATACAAGTATTGACTTGCGTTTTTCCTTTTTTATGCCATAAGAGGTAAACGAACAGACGGGTCACCTGACATTAAGTGATCTCCGCCTTCCATAGACACTTGCAACACAAGGGGAGTCGCAAGTGCATTGCCAGGCTGTGTGTTTGAGAGGAAGGGGTAAAGGGAGAGGCAAGGGGTGAGGTGAGTCTCCGGCGTTATCACTGACCGAACGAAACGCAACAATGCAATCACTGTTACTTCGCGTGGGTGTTTCTGTGGGTCGGGTGGTACTACCCCGGACGAGCAGACCCATTCATGCTGAAACCAGTTAAAACTTAAGAGTGGCTCTACCATCTCTATATACAGTACTTGCACGACCGAGCCTAACTCGGTTCTTTAAAAAACAATTTTAAATTAAAATAAGCTGTTAGGTTTGCCTCACAAAATTAATATTTTTTCCCAACGAAAAAAAAGAAAAGATACCTCTTTTGCTGTCACTCGGATTTGAACTGGAGTTACACGGATTTTGTAAGCTACCGATTTTTTTTTTATATAGAAGCACGACAAAGTGACTTCACTAAGCCTGATGTTAAGCATAGTACAATCCAAAAACATCGGCAACCACCGAGAGACAGATCATCCATCGCCGGTCGCCGCTGTCATGCCGGCCATAATGACGAAAGTCGCCCGATACTGGATATGCACAGGCTGATCCCGAAACGCGACGCGCAGAAGCGAGTCACTATGACGAGCTTTTTCGCCATGTACATGGTGGTTGCGACCCAGTCGGGCTGTAAAACCCTACCACCCCGCTATCGCCATTGCCTCGTTCGTTATTCAGCAGGGTGCACCACGTGAAGGTGAGGTTGGCTTGGGTGTCTCAAGTCTTAAGATGTTATTCGACACCCCTTACACCCCAAACGATTCTCATTTGAGCTATTTTTGTTTTGACAGCGGCGATGAAATTTACCTTCATATAGCTATATTTTTTCATTACCTGAAATCTCAGTTAAAGAAGTTTTCTACTAATAAAATCTAGCTAAATCGATTTATCGTCCCCGAAATTACATACATACTAAGTTTCACGAAAATCGCTGACGCCGTTTCCGTGACCCTGAATATATACAAATATAAATTATACAAGAATTGCTCGTTCTATTAAAATAATATAATCAAATTATTGTAATTTTATTAATCACTGATCTTTAAGGTTTCACGCGGACGTAGTCGCGGGCACAGCTAGTATAGAATACAGATGTAGAATGCTTCAATAAACGATCCTTTCTGAGTCCTTTATCGAACTGAATAACTCTCAATTTTCCGATAATAAATATATGGAAGAGTTGTTGAGGCGTGTATGCTTGGTACACATATACGATTCAACAACTCATACATATATGAATAGTTAGTTAGGCTAGCTAAGATAGGTCGCGATTTTGCATGCAACAGGCAACAGCCAAGCCAAGGTGTGCCGTGCACCCTTGAGCTGGTTGCCATAATAAAATCGGCTGAGTGCCTTAAGCGCTCGCCTTAGTCCGGTGAAGCTGTTAAGACCTTGATGGGTCAATAGCGTAGTCATATCGAGAAAAAAAAAAAAAACGATCCTTTCTGCCACTATAGACCGGCTTTAAAAGCCTTTGTTTTTTCGAAATGACTACGCTATTGACCCAACAAGGTCTTACAGCTTCACCGGACTACTCTTTAAAAGCCGATATATTAGTAAGCTTAGCAAATGCAAATCAAATGACCTCTCAATTGCCATGTTGTTCCTTTCCGATTTATATGTCTTGTTTTTGAATCATGCAATCTTTAATTGCATAATTCAAAAATGAATACATGTACGATAAGCTTAGAATAGTTTAGCTAGGTCAGATCGGGTCTTTCTTTTGTAACAGCCCAAGCCGAGGTGTGCCGTGCACCCATGAGCATGTTACCTAAACAAAATCGACTGAGTGCCTTAAGCGCTCGCTTTAGTAGTCCGATGAAGCTGTGAAGGCCAGCAAGGCCAATAGTTCAGTTTGAAAAAAAAAAAGGTTGTTCCTGGACAACACTATTTTGTCTAAATATAGGTGTTATTTGACCAAAGTCTTATCTCTTGTAAAATTATTCATTCATTCATCTCAGCCTATAGTCGTCCACTGCTGGACAAAGGCCTCACCACACGTTCTCCACAGCGTACGGCTCTGTGCCGCCTGTAGTGCTGTTCATTAATGTGGTGGATTTGCCATACTCGCCACGCTTGGCAAGCGGGTTGGCGAGCGTAGTAGTTAGATAAGAGATCGCTGCTGCCCGACACTCTTACCGGAGAGTAGATGGATTAGTGAATGAGGTAAGGTTATGGTAGTTGTTGAGAGGAATGGTTTGTGGTGAACAGGGATTGTTCAAGAGAGGATACTACTACCTCGGATGGAACTGAAGGAGACAGTAGTAGCTAGGGAAGCCGGGGACGTGTACCCGTATATCCTGGACTCAGTTCCCGGAGAGGCGACTGAGAAGAATACCCCTGACTTAAATTATTATTATGTGGTCCAAAATGATAAACACACTAGAATCAAAATCTTTATATATACATTTCTTCTGTACGTGTGTATGTCACTGAACTCCTCCAAAACGGTTGGACCGAGTTTGATGAAATTTTGTGTGCATGTTCCAGTGGATCCGAGATCTAAATCTAAACTGTAGATTCACTATTAGAACCAGTAGGTGGCGCTACAGTGGGATAATAGGCTTTTTTATTATCAGGGCGGGTCGATCTTCGCAGGGACCGCTAGTGTATATATAAAATACTTTATTGAATTCAGGCCCTGAGAAGACGCTTATGAACGTCAAAGCTACCACCTGTTTGAACAAACAACCCACTCACCATCGCCAAGAAGCTCGATCTGGTTTATCTTTTCATGATATATATTTTTACAAAACATAAATGATTCAGTTCCAGTAGTTCCTGAAATCAGTGCGTTCAACCAAACAAACAAACCAGCTTTATATTTTTTTTTTATGCCATAGGAAGCAAACGAGCAGATGGGTCACCTGATGTTAAGTGATCACCACCATCCATAGACACTAGCAACAACAGGGTGGTCGCAAGTGCGTTGCCAGCCTGTGTTTGGGAGGAGGGTGGGGGGCAGGAAGGGAAGGAGGAAGGGGAAGGTAGGTGGGTCTCCGGCTCTCTCACTGACCGAACGAAACGCAACAATGCAAGCACTGTTATTTCACGTCGGTTTTCTGTGAGAGGGTGGTGCTTCCCCGGACGAGCCGACCCATTAGTGCTGAAAACAATAATAGCTTCAGCTTGGCTCTACCACTACAGTATATAGCATAATATAATATTAGAATAAATTTTAAAAATCCTACGTTTCAAGCGTCCTAGTATGTACTAGGCATGTGCACTTGCATGTGCAATATGCAAGAGATTGATTACTATTTTCAGTTTTAAAAAAACTAGACAGTCATAAGGACGGCCGACAGAAGTGAAATCTCAATATAAATAGACTATGTTAGGTTTCAAATTTTTAAATAAATGATAGTGTGAATTCTTTAAGTTTCATATTTTTTTATGTTTAAATTATTATCATTAGTCTGATTTACATATCTATTAGAATTCCTAACAATATTGACATACATTTTTATCTAGACTAGTCTATACTAATATTATATCTATACTAATAATATAGGTAAAGTTTGTGAGTTTGTGACGTTGTAGAGGGTAATCTCAGGAACTACTGATCCGATTTGAAAAATTCTTTCAATATTATATAGCTCTTTTATCGAGAATAGTTATAGGCTATATATTATCACGCTAAGACCAATAAGAGCGGAGCACCAATGAAGAAAGTTTTAATATCGGGGTTTTATTCTTCTTGAGAACTGCCGCTGCGTGTTAGTAATAAAGAACTTCTTAATTCCACGCGAATGAAATCGCGGGCAGAGACTATTACAGCATATAATTAATATATGATAGTCTGCAAAATCTCGATACAAAATATGAATATTACATGAACACAGTCCCCTGTACTACTTACGCGTCGCAAGCCGCATAAGCGTAATACAATCGCTCACACTTACTAGCATGTCATGACACGAAATTATAAATTTACCTCCTGCAAAAAATATCGCTCAACGCCCCTAAAGAAGTTTTCAGTTCAAATTACACTTAGAGAGCTCTAACTTTTGTTAATAAACAAAATACCTTTATATCTCGTACTTGTTTATAACACGACATCAAGCGGCCAATAGAAGCTAGTTCAAAAATATTAACATAAATTAGGTATAGTGACATCCAGCGTCGTATAGTATTATACAGTACACAACAATGACAGATGTCGCATAAGTAAATTAGTATGCCGCCATCTAGTACTGAAATACAGTAACTAGGTAACAATTTCACTTCATTACTTCCCTATTTTGATTATCTATAACGTCATAGTAATATCAAATTATAGATGTCACTTTAGTAATATCCACAAAATAAAAGTTATTAGCAGCGAAGAGTTAGCGTCATTTCAGTTTTTAAACATAAACCTAGATGGCGCTATGTGTTATTGATAGGTTATAGAATGACGCATAACATACTAAATCTTTTGAATACATATTTCTGTATTTCGGCTAACTTTCTACAAAAATATATTTAAATCTCAAACAGTGATTAATATTGTAATCGACCTTGTTTTAACCTTTAAACAAACAATTCTTGTAGATTTTTATACAGGATCTCGGAAACGGCGTCTATATAGGTGGTTTCGGGTCCGATGAATCGATCTAGCTAGATTTTATTCATGGAAAACTTTTTTATTTGAGTTTTCGGGCAATGAAAAAATATGGCTAGAAAATAAAGGTAAATTTCGCTGTCGCTGTCAAAACAAAAGTAGCTCAGATGGAAATCGGCTACTTCAAAAATACGTCTAACACAGTTTGAATCCGGGTGATAGCAGAAGAGATATCTTTTTTTAATATTTTTGTTGGGAAAATTGCTGAATTTGTGAGGCAAACCTAACAGTTTACTTTAATTTAATAAATGATTTTATTATAAGAGATTTTTTTTTCATTATATTATTCATATAAATAATGCTAAATTTCTGAGGCAAACGTAAGAGTTTATTTTGACTTAAAAATGTTTTTTAAAGAACCGAGCTAGGCTTGGTCGTCCAGGTAGTATTTAATTAGATATCAATTTTTTTTTTTTCGAAATGACTACGCTATTGACCCAGCAAGGTCTTAACAGCTTCACCGGACTACTAAGGCGAGCGCTTAAGGCACTCAGCCGATTTTATTTTGGCAACCAGCTCAAGGGTGCACGGCATACCACGGCTTGGCTGTTGCCTGTTGCATGCAAAATCGCGACCTATCTTAGCCAACCTAGCTAACTATTCATATATGTATGAGTTGTTGAAACGTATATGTGTATCAAGCATACACGCTTCCACAACTCCTCCATATATTTATTATCGGAAAATTGAGAGTTTTTCAGTTCGATAAGGGAAAAAAAATCAGTAAACCCTTCCACTTTCATGTGTAAGCGTGTAGGCGTGCACGTGTGTGGGGGGTGATCGTGTAGTGTTGTAGCTGTGATGTATATTTGTGTGTCACCGTATCGCGCAAGCAACGCACTCAAGGGCTCCCTACCGATGGATCGAACCTAGGCTTGAGCCGCTGCCGTGGGAGGCCTAATCGGGTGAATTAGATATCATAATCAAGTGTTATCGTTTGGATTTACAAACTAGCTGACACGTGTCCACTTCATTGGGCGGTAAGCATTTATACGTGTGATGAGATTATGCGTGATTCGGTTAGTACTACGGTACGAATTCATAATTGCTTATAACATGACCATAAACATCACTTAACAATTTAAATGATATTTTTATTATAAACAACTACTTTTTGTGACTTAAATATAAAAGTTAGATATATGCTGTCGTTGACTTTTTTGTAGACATTATCAAGCTCTATAACTTTTCTCTAGAACTCAATAATATATCTCTCATCATTAAGACAGCGTTCGTAAGAAGCATTTTCATTCGACCATTTTTTCTCCGACTTACTTTACAAATCCGACTACCATAAAATAAATCTTTAATGTATAGCTGATGACACTCACAAATAACATGGCTTTATATCGGTAAAAGTATTTTCAAAATCAGTTTAGTGGATTCAGATATTACCTCCTACATCCTCACAAACTTTACCTCTTTATAATATTAGAATAGATTGGTATCTACAACAATTTACAGATGGCGCTTTTAAGAGAACACATTTGACGAACATACTTTCCTAGGTTCGAAAACTATTTAAAATGGATAAAATACTTTAAAAATGGAAGGAGAAATAAAACAATCAACTGTTATGATACACAACATATATTTCTTAAAGGTACACAGTTTCACATATTGCACGCTCGTACGCATACATTCATTCACGCATAACGAAAACGAGGGTAGGCAAAACGACAAAAATTTAATGGACGATACAAACTCCAAGAAACCCAACATTTTTAAAGATTCAACAATTCCAAGGACTTTCCTAATTAAAAAAAAAACATAAAACTTATTATGGAAGGGCTTTGAAATTTTGTTCGGCAACTTTTTTGTGTGACAAAAATTAGGGGGGTAAAGGTCGGATAGACCGGAGACACCGGTTCTTGTTCAATCATCGAGATTAAGCAACTTCAGATGCCGTCAGTATTTGGATGGATGTCCGTGTAACATTGAATTTCTTGGTATAATTCTTAAATAAATCGTTTTTATTCAATACAAAATTTTCACTTCTATCATCTATTATACATACATCCTGTTTTTAATATATACATATATATACGGCTAAATAATTCAAGAAGCGATAAATTAATTCACATGAGGGACTTTATTTGCTTATTTTTAATTACTAGTTTCTACAATACAATAGAATTTACAGTTTCGGTGATATATATTATTATTTAAAAAAATGCATCACAATCTATATTAAACGAGACATAAGTGACTCTTTGTAACGGTGTGGGGTGTAAGGGGTGTCGAGTAACATCTTAAGACTTGAGACATCCAAGCCAACCTCACCTGCACGTGGTGCACCCTGCTGAATAACGAACGAGGCAATGGCGAAAGCGGGGTGGTAGGGTTTTACAGCCCGACTGGGTCGCAACCACCATGCATATGGCGAAAAAGCCCGTCATAGTGACTCGCTTTTGCGCGTCGCGTTTCGGGATCAGCCTGTGCATATCCAGTACCGGGTGACTTTCGTCATTATGGCCGGCATGACAGCGGCGACCGGCGATGGATGATCTGTCTCTCGGTGGTTGCCGATGTTTTTGGATTGTACTATTCTTACCATCAGGCATAGTGCAGTCACTTTGTCGTGCTTCAATAAAAAAAACGGTAAAAATAACAGTTTCTTTGTTAAATGTATATTAAAGTACACACAATAGTAACATGTAACAAAAAAATTAAAATTTTTAATATTTCTGTCTATCTTGTACCCGTTGATATCGGAAACGGTTGGACCAATTTTGAAGGAATTTTCACTAACAGATAACCAATGTCATAAAGCTCAACTTTAACTACTTATATTTACAAAAAAAAAATAGGATACCACAGAATCTATACTAATAAAATGAGGTAATGTTTGTGAGTTTGTGAGGTTGTAGGGGGTAATATAAGGAACTACTGGTCCAATTTGAAAAAATTCTTTCAGTGTTATATAGCTCATTTATCGAGGATGGTAATAGGCTGTATATCATTACGCTAAGACCAATAGAAGCGGAGGACCGATGACAAATGTTTCAAAATCGGGATTTTTTTCCTCTCGAGAGCTTCCGCTGCGTGTAGCGTCAGCTATTACTACGCGAAGTCGCGGGCAGGGGCTAGTAAGCTAATAAAGTAGTGTCCAGTACCATATAACATTTTTTTTTACTAAATTCCACGCAGACAAAGTCGCCGGTAACAGCTAGCATAATCATAAAGGTTATTTAAACCTAAATGTGATGCAAGTGATTTTAACCGTTAAAAACGTGAACATGTTTTTATAGAGGATGTTTTGGAAACCACTTCACATACAAGATTACAGTATCATCCATAAAGTATGTCACGTTTTTTCCCCCAATTGACTACGCTATTGGTCTGACAGGCTTTTACAGATTTCACTATTAGAAACTTCCACCATCCTTGTCACATTTGATGATCCTCAGTTATTGTTCCGAATGGTGTCCACTTTAGTGTGACGTCACACATTTTTTTTTTAAGTTATTACAGAACTAGCCTCTTCCCGCGACTTTGTCCGTGTAAATTAGTTACTTTGGGCTAACGCTAACACGTAGCGGGGGCTCTCAAGACAAGAAAACCCCGAGTTTGAAACATTCTTCATTAGTGCTTTGTTCCTATTGATATTGGCATGATGATATAATAGCCTATAACTTTCCTCGATAAATGGGCTATATAACACCCTACAACATCACAAACTTACAAACTTTACCTCTCTATAATATAAGTATAAAGTATATACTATCGAGTTGCACATATTACGCACAATTACGTGACTATTTGAACATGTTTCATTATTTATGACTGGACCTTAATGAGCGGTGACAGAAACTTACAAATTTTAAAAATAATTAAATACTTTCGAATCATACATATGACGCACACTTTTATGATCAAGTTAACAGTGTCACGTAATTTATGGATGACGACGCTAGAAACGCTTCAACTGAAACTTAAGACTTAAAAACTGTTTAACTATCGATTTACATATACGACACACGATTTCACGACCACCGAAAACCGTCACGTGGTTTATGGATGGCCCTAGACAATGGTCTTCTTTGTCACGTATTTCATCATTCTTTGGGGCCATTCTAGTATTACGTAAGCAGAATTTTTTGTAATTTCGTCCCCCCCCTCCTTAAAAGTAAGCAATGCTCTTTGCCCTCCCCTCCATAATTACGTAGACGTTTATATAAGTGTATATATTCACATATGTTCTTCGTCAGTAAATAAATAGTACCTGGGCGACCTAGCCTAGTTTGGTTCTTTAAAAAACATATTTAAATCAAAATAAACAGGTTTACCTCATAAAATTAGCATTTTTTACAATAAAAAAAATATATATACACTCGGATTCGAACCAGGTACACAAAGATTTTCGAAGTATCCGATTTTCATCAGAGCTATTTTTGTTTTGACGGCGGTGGCAAAATTTACATTAATATTCTAGCTATATTTTTTCATTGCCTGAAATCTCAGAGTTAAAAAAAGTTTTCAATGAATGAAATCTAACTAGATCGCTGGCGCCGTTTCCGAGATAGTGAATATATACAAATATAAAAAATATACAAGAGTTGCTTGTTTAAAGCTATTAGATTGCTGACTAGGTATGATCGATATTAGAAAAACATCGATGTTAACATCGGTTTAAAAGTATCGATATTCGATAAACATCGATGCTTTTGCTAGCAAATAAACCTGTCTGTAAAAAAACGGACTTTATCGGGTGTTTTCCATATTGTCTGTTCCGTTGCTGGTACAGGAGTTGGCCAACTTTGAAAAAAAAGCCTCTTTGAAGCTGTCTTTTTTTCCTTTTTCCCTTAGAAAATGCAAAGAGATAACTATTCGTACGGCTTACTTCGATAACGTTGATTAGTATTATCTAGTGGAAAATAGTTCAATTTTCTAATTATTTAGTCCCTAACTAATTCATGCAACGTTAAATGACCCTAAATAATATGTCGACATTTCAATATTTTATTCTCCTGACATAAATGTCTCGATGTTATCGAAACCAAAACATCGATGTGTCGATGTTATCGATATCAAAACATTGAAATTCTTCAGCTAAACATCGATGTTTCTTCAACATCGATAATGCCTATTGCTGACGTAATCACTATCCAGACCGTCCATGACATCAAAAATTTACAAAACAAGGAACCTCCCCCCATCTGTGCTTACGTACTACTTGAATGATACCCTTTACATTAATTGTACGGTTCTCTAGTATATACTAGGGTTTAATTACTGCCGCTTCGTCTTCTTCTTCTTTCTATTTCTAACATCACCAGACACGTATTCAACGGTCGTTCCGCTGATGTCCTGGTAACCGTCACAACAGCAAGTTTCGTATTCAGGGAAATTGATACCGTCCGTCTCTTGGTAGTTCTCCGAGAAAGACTCGGCGAACCTGGTGCTTAGGCTCTCGGAGCCGAAGAACCTGGTTGAAATCTCCTCCGAGGGTTTGTGGAGGTTCTGGTATTTGTCGTTTTGCGGGTAGATCGTGTTTATAATGTTGGTCGCTATGGCGACGGGCGAGCCGGTATACGGGCCCTGTTGTAGCGGTCAGAACTTCAAGTCCTGAGAGTGGAGATACAAAAAATAAAATTAAAAAAAAAAATCAAGGTCGAAAAGTCCGTCCATCTTAACCACATCTTTACATATACCAGGTGACTGGTTACTCGTTAGCAATATTTTTACAGGATACTCAGTACTCGATTCTCGTTCTAAATAAAAAAAAATAGGTGCTTAATATTTGACCTAATTATCTAGAAAGATACAAAAATTATACACAGTCCTCTATATGTGACTCAATGTAACTATACTTTTGAAACTCTTACAACAAATTTTAAGTTAGGTTTTCTTTATTGTTTATTAGCATTTGTTTTGATATTATTTTGTATATGTTAAATGTGACCATGAAGAGTTATATCCTATAATACTACGAGTGTCTAACCTAACCTTTCACCTGGTATAATTATTCTGACCGTGTGTATGTGATTTAACTACAAACGGCTGTACATATTTTAATGAAATTTGTTGTGTGTATTCAGGTGAATTCAAGAATGATTTAAATTCACAATTGGAACTATTGGAACTACCGGGTAGTTGGCGCTGGGGTTTCACTTTTAGGACTTTTTTTATTATCAAGGCAGGACAACGGTCGCAGGGACCGCTAGTAACATGATGTAAAAGAGATTATCACTCATTTTTTTGATGCTTTGATGTGTTAAGTGGGTCCAGCGGTTTGGTACCCATGCGCAGGAGAGGAAAATAAACCTTACAGAGAAATGTAGTAAGCATTTTTTTTTTTATCTTTCCTTTATGCATAAAACATATTGATAAGATAACAAACAACATAAAGTCGCTAGTATAGTCTAAGAGTTACCTTGAATGTGTAACCCTAAAATACAGATTCCAATATCTACCACTTCAAAGAACTTAAATACATACTTAGTTTTATATGAATTTTGTTTGAACATCTGTCTGAGATGACAATAATTCAAAATTTTCAAAAATAAACACGAGTGTAACCTAGGCATGGAATTAGTATAACCACATAAAAAAATCCTGATATAGTCTCTAGTATATATGGATGAATAACTGAATTTTTTTTTTATGTAATAGGAGGAAAACGAGCAGGCGAGTCAAGTGATATTAAGTGATCACCGCAGCCCGTAGAAACTTGACCCACCAGGGGAGTCGTAATTGCCTTGCCAGCCTGTGTTTGGGGATGGGATATGCGGAGGGGGAGGAGGGAGGGGAGTTGGTTGATTAAGGATGTTTTTTTTTTTTTAATTTTCTTTTAGATTCTCACCTTAATAGCCTGCGGAAGGTCCGGCAGCTTCATGTCGCGAAGCTGTTGCGGTAAGTTCATACTCTTCACAGCAGAAACAGCACGAGCAGGAGCCGCGGATATGCCGGCCTGGAATAGTTTAAAATCCATCTAATACCTTAAAACGAGAAATTGTTGTATATTTTTATATATTCAGGATCTCGGAAACCGCGTCAGCGATATCCGTGAAACTTAGTATGTAGGTTAGTCTATGTGACGAGAAATCGATCTAGCTAGATTTCATTTATAGAAAACTTGTTTATCTGAATTTTCAGGTAATGAAAAAATGTAGCTAGAATATAAAGGTAAATTTCGCCGCCGCTGTCAAAAAAAAAAAACAGCTTAGGTTGTAATCGGCTGCTTAGAAAATCCAACTAACGCCAGTTCGAATCCGGATGACAGCAAAAGAGATATCTTTAAATTATTTTTTTTTGATGAAAAAATGCTAATTTTGTGAAGCAAACCTAACAGTTTATTTTAATTTAAAAATGTTTTTTAAAGAACCGAGCTAAGCTCGTTCGTCCAGGTACTAAAGTTTTTTTTCTCGAACTGACTACGCTATTTACCTAGCAAGGTCTTAACAGCTTCATCGGACTACTAAGGCGAGCGCTTAAGGCACTCAGCCGATTTTATGTCTGGCAACTACCTCAAGGGTGCACAGCACACCTCGGCTGTTGTCTGTTACATGCAATTCGCGGCCTATCTTAGTTAACCTAGCTAACCATCTATTCATATAAATATGAGTTGTTGAAACATATATGTGTACTAAGCATAGGGGAGAGTGGGGTAATTGAGAGCGTACTACACTGTCGCGAACCACCTATTCTACGGCTGAATGGAGAGCCATTCATTGCGTATGCGAAAGTAGGATTGAAAAGACGCACTAGTTTTGTCACTGTAAGTCGAACAATTATTTTTGTATTTTCGATATAATTTTTGTCATCAGTTATAACGCATGTAAGTATCATATTCTTGAGTTCAAAGGTATTATGTTTTTGCTCATATCATACACGCAGTATCTGTTTTCAAGTGTAACATAGATTGAAGTTAATGAAAAAAGCTTTTGAGAGTGGCGGCCATTTTTATGTATATTGACTGATTCGGGTAATTGAGAACGGCATTAGTTAGATAATTTGGAACGTTCCCAATTACCCCTTACACTCCTAATTACCCATAGAACTACTGATTGATTGTGTAAAAATATTTAAACTTTACAAATTATTTCAGATGCCTTGTAATTACGTAAGAAAGATCGATCAAACGTCTTTCTTAATTACCTCATACCATTCCCTTTTCCCCCATGGGATGATCTCAATTACCCCATAGGGTATCGGGTAAACAGGAACGGCAATGTTTTTTGTTTTCGTTTATATTTTTATTAAAACGAAAAATTTTAAATAACGTTTTATGACTATTAAGTACATAGATAACTAAAGTTCTTGTAGCAATAAAATTTGATTTAGTTTATAACCTTTTTCTATTATTTTTTAGCGTTTGAAGTTAAGTGTTCCCAATTCCCCCACTTTCCCCTACATATCTCAACAACTCATACATATATTTCTTATTGGAAAATTTTAAATGTTTTTTCAGTTCGATAAGGGAAAAAAATAAAACCCTTCCACTTTTATGTGTAAGCGTGCACGTGTGTGGGGTGATAGTTTAGTGTTGTAGCAGTGATGTAATATTTTGTGTCACTGTATCGCGCAAGCAACGCACTCAAGGGCTCCCTACCGAGGGATCGAACCTAGGCTCGAGTCGCTACCGAGAGGGGCCTAATCTAGTGTTCACGAGCGAAGTTTACCCCCAGACGACAGCGGCTTGATCTGTGGTTACGCGGGCGTGGGATAGAAGAATTAAATACACAATGGTCTATGCAATATACTAGTTGTGCCCGCAACTCCGACCGCATGGAATCTGATACACAAAGCAGTCACTAATAGTTCACAGTCATCTGAATGTATTAAGTCCATTTACTTATCTACTTTTCTCTGGTACTTAAGTCGCATCGTCATTAAAATTACAATAACTTTTGATAGATTTAACCGATTTTAATGAAACAAAGACTACATATTACAAAATGATATGCTTTAATTATTTTTTTTAACATAAACGCTGTACTTTAACAGTGATACGTGTTCATACAAACAGACAGACATTTCTAAACGATTGAAATGTATTTAATTATTTATTCCTAGACACCTGCTACAATTTTTTAACCAGAAAACTAAGTTCAGACACTTTAATCTTGCATTTTTATTATATGTATAGATAATTAAACAGCTAATATGCCATAGATATGTAGATATCAAATTCCCGAACTCAAAAGCAACAAAAGTAATTTATGTATAGGGATCTACACCAATAGATAGTAAGACATACTGTGCTACAAAGATATACCTACAATTTCACAGTGTTCTCCTATACCAGGTGACTGTTCAGTCAGTAGCAATATTTATGCAGTACACTCTGCACTTGATTCTCGTTTTAAATCAATTAAACAAAAATGTCAGGTTTTTTTTTATATCATAGGAGGCAAACGAACCGATGGGTCACCTGATGTTAGGTGATCACCACCGTCCATAGACACTTGCAACAACCAGGGGAGTCACAAGTGCGTTGCCAGCCTGTGTTTGGGAGGAGGGCGAGGGGGACAAAAAGGGAAGGAGTAAGAGGAAGGGGAAGGGGAGGGTAGGTGGGTCTCCGGCTCTCTCACTGACCGAACGAAACACAACAATGCAAGCACTGTTACTACACGTCGGTTTTCTGTGAGAGGGTGGTGCTTCTCCAGACGAGCCGACCCATTCGTGCTGAAAACAATAATAGCTTCAGCTTGGCTCTACTACTACTAGGTGACTGTTTAGACATTAGCAATATTTATGGAGGACACTATGCACTCGATTCTTATACTAGATCAATTAAAAAAGTGCTTAATATTTGACCTAATTATCTAGAAAAATACAAAAATTATACAAAGTTCTTTAGGCGTCTCTGTTAGTACAGTGTCAATGACCGTCGAGTGATTTCACTTTCACTTGAAAGGGAACATGGGAACGTCAGGAATAAAACAAAAGCATTTAGTGCCCGTTTTACTATCGAAAGTTATTAACTCCAGGTCGCTTATTGTAGCTTTTGGCACCGGTCATTGCACTTAGGCTTATTATTATATTTTCACGTTTGTAGCTATACTTTTGAGTCTTAAAACATACTATAACTTAGATTCTCTTTGTTGTCTATTAGTATTTGTTTTAATATTATTATTTTAGTAAATCTGAGCATAAAGTGTCATATCCTAGAATACTGCTAGTATCTAACCTTTCACCTGGTATAGTCAGTCGGAGAAAATCCTAAATCAACTCACTTCAGCCTTCTGCATCTTGTTTTGTTCCTGCAGCCTGCAGAGTATGTCGCCCATGTTGGTCTGCAGCACCATGCCGCCCATCACCAGCTCGTCCAAGACCTGGTGGGCTGCATCAGCGTGGAATATCAGATCCAACTCGCAGACGTTCTCGAAGCACTTGTCTAGAGTCTCCACGAATACCTGGAAATCAGGGATTAAGCCCTCTAGAACCTACTATGTGGCACTAGTCCTCTACTAGAACAAACTTAGATGTGTTTAGATGAAAGGTTTCCAACTTCAGGGTGGTAGCTGATCAGATGGGTATTAGGAAACCTGCCAGCATGCTATAAATTCACGATGTTTCCCTTCAAAGACTGCTTCGCCTCATTCAAAATAGGTCCGATCCTTCGGCGGGGAGCCCTTGAGTGCGTTGTTGCGCGATACACTCACACAAAAATTTATATCAATGCTACAACACTACACGACCACTCCCACACACGTGCACGCTTACACATAAAAATGGAAGGATTTTAGTTTTTTCCCTTATCGAACTGAAAAAACTTGAGAAATTTTCCGCCAAGAAATATATGTAAGAGTTGTTGAAATACGTATGCTTGGTGCACATATATGTTTCAACAACTCATATATATATATGAATAGTTAGTTAACTAGATTAATTAAGATAAGTCGCGAATTGCATGTAACAGGCAACAGCCAAGCCGAGATGTGCCGTACACCCTTAAGCTAGTTGCCAAAAATAAAATCGGCCGAGTGGCTTTAGCGCTCGCCTTAGTAGTTCGATGAAGCTGTTAAGACCTTACTAGATCAATAGCTTAATCAATTCGAGAAAAAAAATCTCATTCAAAAAGAATTGAACCTACAGTGACTGATGCAGAGACCGCCAAAGATAATAGCTGAGCCACCATCATCAGTTCAATAATTATAAATTAAGACATTAAATATAGTAAGTGTATATCTTCCTCTACATACTATAAGTATCCGGGCGACAGAGCCTAGCTCGGTTTTTTAAAAACCATTTTTAAATGAAAATAAACTGTTAGGTTTACCTCATAAAATTAGCATTTATTCACATAAAAAAAATATAAAAAAAGATATCTCACTTATAATTATAATAATAAAATTATTTATTTAATTAAAATAAATTGTTCGGTTTCCCTTAAATTATATACACTCGGATTCGAACTGGGGTTATATGGATTTTCGAAGGAACCAATTTCCATCTGAGCTATTCTTGTTTTGACAGCGGCGGCGCAATTTACCTTCATATTTTAGCTATATTTTTTCATTGTCTAAAATCTAGGTAGATCGACTGACTTATCGTCCCCGAAACTACCTATATACTAAGTTTCACGGAAATAAATGACGCCGTTTCCGAAATCCTGAATATATACAATTATAAAAATATACAAGAATTGCTCGTTTATATATAAGAATAGATAAAACTGTAAGTAGATCAAATCTGTATGTTATATCAAGGACGAGACAATTGAAAGGCAGCACGGATGATCTTACACTGTTTAATATAATAGTCGATGGCGCTAGGCGCGGCCGATACATATATATACATATACAACATATTCCCCCCCCCCCCCCCCCCCCCAAAAATGGCGTTCACAACTTCAGCTAAAAGAATTGTTTGTAGTTCACTGGTGGAATATTACGTGGTAGTCTTCCACTACTTCTTGATCTAGTTTCGGTATATGGTTTCAGACTTGATAGTACTTCCTCTTCTGCAGTTTGACGTTGCGAATCTTGTTCGGGTATCTCGATTGGTTCGTCATTCAGACTCGTGTCGTATCTCCTATTTGTTACCAAATCTGCCTTACAGGGTATCATTTGATTTGTATGTTTACGACAATATTCATCGGTCTCAGAGTGAATTATATACATAACTTTGCCTATTTTTTTTATAATTATTCCTTTTAACCACATGAATTTATTGTTATTTCCGATTTTTTTATAGTAAACCGTGTCCCCGATATTATGGGTTTATCTATTACGTCCTTTATAAAACTTACACTGCAAAAACTGTTTTTCTTTTACATGCTTGGCTAGCGAAGTGGACGATGGCGATGAATCTTTTGGGTTTAATTAAATCAATGCGCGATCTGAGTTTTTGACCAAAAACTAATTGTGATAGAGATAAACCCGTAAAATGTATCGAGTTTCGGTAATCGAGCAAATATTTTAAAAGTTTTAATTTCATATCCCGTGGACCCTGACCAGTTAATGTGCATGTCTTTATACATTTTTTTATTATTTTCACGTAGCTCTCGGCCTGACCGTTACTACATGGATGAAAAGCTGGTGATGTAACATGAAGAATACCATTCGACTTACAAAATTGTTTGAAAAGAAAAGATGTAAACCGGTACCATTATCGCTAACAATCGTGTGTGGCAACCCGAATCTCGACATGAATTCACAGAGTTTTTCAATGACAAATGAAGAACCTGTTGTGTTCCCCATGTCATATACTTCAACCCATTTCGTTTAGGCATCAACTACAACGAAATTTGTACGATTATTGATAGGACCTAGAAAATCGATATGAATTCTGTAGAATGGCTTAGGTGGATATTGCCAGGGTGATAGTGGACTACGCGTCGGTGATGGTCTTAGTTGTATACACACATCACATGCGCTTATCATTGCCTCCAGTGCCACATACATAACAGGAAACCAAAACCTTGACCGAGCTTCTTCCGTTGTTTTTACGATTCCTAAATGTGACCTATGTAGTTCCGACATAATTGTATTCCTCAATATTTCCGGTATTACAACTTTATGACCTTTCATGAGGCAACCATTTTCGACAGATAATTGTGATCGGCATAAAAATACGGTTTTAATCGTATATCTGAAACCACTAAGAATATAATTGATTACTTGATGCAAACATGGATCTGCTCGTGTCATTTCACGCAACTCAGTTAAAGTTCCCGGCATATCACCCTCGATAACGAAATTAACATAAGTCGTGTGATCATACGGAGCTACATCGTCGCGACCGGCACCCGGTTGCGCGTCGGGCAGACTGGCGCGTGATAAGAAGTCTGCACTGTTGTCGCGACTACGTATATATTCTATACTGTAATTATATGCGCTTAGGAAGAGTGCATACCTTTGCGACGGTTTGCGGAAACCTCAGGAATTCCTTTGTGTGGGCCAAAAATATTAATTAATGGTTTATGATCAGTTCGTAAAATAAATGGATTAGATCTCCCGTACAAATATTAATGAAACCGCCTCACGCCGAATATTATTGCCGTAGCCTCCTTTTGTATCTGTGAGTATCGTTTCTCGGCCCTATTAAGTGTACGTGAAGCGAACGCTATGGGTTTTTCTACACCATTAATATCTTCTTGCGATAAAATCGCGCCCAAACCCGTTGGAGACGCATCCACGGTAAGAATTAACTTATAATTTGGATTGAAATCAGTCAATACCTGATTAGATGATAGTATTTTTTTTATTTTTACAAATGCATCCCTATGTTCTTTCGTCCATGTCCACTTTACACCTTTTTTTAATAAATCATATAGTGGACTTAGAGTACTCGAGACTCCGGGTTTGAAATTTCTATAATAATTTACCAACCCTAAAAACGACTGTAATTTAGTAATATTTGTAGGGACCGGTGCCTCGAGAATAGCTTTTACTTTTTCAGGGGACTTATTTAACCCCTCCTTATTTATTGTATAACAAAGATATTTAACTTCATCTTTGAAAAATTCACACTTATCTGTACGCAAGGTTAAGCCTGCCTGGTGTAAGCGTTTAAGTACTGCATGAATTTGTTCCTTATGGCTAGACCTATCTATACTAGTAATTAATACGTCATCGAGTAAACAAAGACTCCATCCATGCCTGCTAACAAGTTTTCCATAGCTCGCTGAAATATTGACGGTGCACTGGAAATACCAAAGACTAAGCGAGTGAAGTTAAATAATCCGCGATGTGTGTTTATGCAGGTGAAATTTTGTGATTCTTTACTTAAAGGAAACTGATTATAAGCCATTGATAAATCTAATTTACAATATATTTGACCAGCATGTAGTTTCGAAAATAGTCCGTGTACTGTAGGCAGAGAATATTTATTTTAATAATTAATTGCTTATTGATTGTCGCGGAATAGCCTGCACACAGCCTTACAGAACCATCCCGCTTAAGCACCGGTACTACAGGCGAAGCGTACTCCGAATGTTCGACCGGTTTTAAAATGCCCGAGTTAACTAATCGATCTAGCTCTTTATCAACTTTGTCTCTTAATGCAAAGGCAATAGGGCACGCTTTACAAAACACCGGCTTAGCGTCGTCTTTTAATCTTAAACTGACTTCATATTTATTGAAAGTACCTAAGCTATTTGAAAATAATTTGGGATAATGCAACTCGAATTCTTTAATATCATTTGTAGTGTTAATAAAATTACAGGGTGTTATTTGTAAGCCAAATTTTGCCATAAAGTCCCTGCCGAGAATCGGGGGGCCGCCGTCACGAACAACATGGACTCTGACCTAGCGTGTTTTTTCACGGAAAGTTAATGGTAATCTCGCTATACCCATACATTCAAGGGGGCTACCGTTGTATGAGTACAAAGTTGTATGACTACCCCTTGACAAGGGTAAGTCTGAAAACAAATTATTGTATGTTTTATCTGAAATTACCGTTATACTTGATCCACTATCTATTTCGAACTTTAACCAAACTCCGTTTAACGTTACAAACTTTGTAAACGGTTCTCTATGCTTAGAACGAATATTATGCAACTTACCGTCATCTTCGCCATCGCTCACCTCATTCGCCTCCACGTAATTCACTTTTTTGCACATTCTACGCAAATGACCTTTTACGTTGCACTTATTGCACTTATAATCGGCAAAACGACACTGAGATGACAAATGATTATTACGGCCGCACACCGTACATTTAATTTTCTTCCCTTGGATTTTATCCTTTTGTATTTTGAAAATGTTGTCCTCTTGAGAGGCAGGAAATATCACGTTGGTCGCAGCTGCAGCCGCTTCACGCACACACCTTACATTTTCGGCTACCTCAACTGCTTTTGTTAGGGTTAAGAGATCCATCTCTTGTGCAAACAATTTCTCTCTTTCGGGTCCGGGTAACATTCCCATTATATATCTGTCTCGCAGAGCCTCCTCGACGTCATGGAAACCACAGTTTAACGTCAATCCACGTAATCTGGCTGCTTTCACCAGGTTGTTGACCGACCGAGTAGAATATATACCGCTAGGAAAATCCATAGCTTTTAATAGTGAAGTGACTATCAAACAACTTGATGATATCGTCATATGGCAATTCTTGAAGCTCCTTTGGCAACGCTAAATCCGTTGCCAGTTTGTATGAACTATCACTGAGTCTGCTGAGCAGGATCGCACGCCGCTTTTTGCCCGCTTCTTTGCCGTCGAGCTCATTCGCGATAAACCACTGCGATATCCGGATTTTAAAAACCTTCCAACTTTGTACATTATGATCGAAAGTCGATAAAATTACAAAAGTCGACATTTTTTTTTTTGTATATGTGGGTACTTCGTCGCCAATGTTATATCAAGGACAAAACAAGTGAAAGGCAGCACGGATGATTTCACACTGTTTAATACAATAGTCGTTGGCGCTAGGCGCAGCCAATACATATATATACATATACATATACAACACTGTACATTAAATATTTTTTATAAGATTAAAATCGAGGTGGACTTTGTTATCGCTATGTATGCCAAAAATAATGTATTCACAATTTTTGTCTGTTTGTCTGTCCCTATGAACACGTATTACTCTGAAAGTACTGAACCAATTTTGATAAAACTTGACACAGCGATAAATAATATTATAATAAACTAGCCTCTGCCCGCGAGTTCGTTCGCGTGGAATAGATACACTAACACCAACACTAACACGCAGCAGTTCTCAAAAGGAAAAAAACATCCCGATCTTGAAACATTTTTCATCTGTGCTCCGCTCCTATTGATCTTAGCGTAATGATATATAGCCTATAACCATTCTCGATGAATGAGCTATATAACATTGAAAGAATTATTGAAATCGGACCAGTAGTTCCTGAGATTACCCCCAACAACGCCACAACATCACAAACTCACAAACTTTACCTCTTTATAATATTAGTATAGATAAATAAATAATAATCCTGTATTTCGCGGAATTGTATATTGCTTACACACGGCGCCATATATTAAAGAAGAAGAACTAACCTGTATTAGATCAAGTATGCCGAGTTCACTTTCGGATGAGTCCACACAGAAAACAAAGTACAGTGTCGCATAATGCCTGTAGATTAACTTATAGTCAGAACCACCAATTAGACTGAAAGAGAGGTTAAAGAAATTAAAATAATGACTATTAATTTTTTTTTACACACTACAACTATTCATGTAAGTTGAAACCCAGAGAGATGGGGAGCTTTCAGTGGAAAAAACTTGATAAAATTATAGTATATAGTATATATTAATTATAGTATATATTCTTCTTCTGTTTTGTTTTTGGCAACCAGTCTTCTATTTAGTAGACCATTACTGCCATTTTCAAGTGAGTAACGATATTACAAGTTTATTGATATATCTTCAATGAACTAACAAGACGGTGGCCATCTTGTTAGAACTCTCTTGGGAGTTTTTGTGGCAAGTCAGAATCCATGTTCCGTGGTATTATTTCCGATCCACTTCACTTGTGCACAATAACTAAACAATATTACGTAAAGCACCACCAACATTACACAATATAGAGCCAAATAACACAAGATTATGGATAAAATATAAAGACCGCTACATGGCATTCCAAGATCCCGCCAAAAACTCCTAGTATAGCTGTCATCCTGTCATCCCTCATTTAAACTGTCAACAAGCACCTATATATGTACATATGCAACTGCATCCCATTTACTTCTAGGAAGCAGTATTTTTTTTCTAAGTGAAGCCTTCCCTATGGCCTTATGTATCCTTGAAAATATGCATTCAAAATTTAAGGAGGATGAATATACTTAATATTAGGCGTGAAAGCGTAACAAACAAACAAACCCACATAGGAGAATTTTTGGCGGGATTTTAGTCTGACATGTAGTAGTTTTTATATTTTATTTCTAATCTAGTTTTATTTGACTCTATATTTTGTAAATTGGGTGGTGTTTTACGTAATATAGTTAGTTTACTGTGCATAAGTGAAGTGAATGGAAAACAATAGGACGGAGCATGAAATTCTGAGATGCCACAAAAACTCCCTAAAAGGTTCTAACAAGAGATCCACCATCTTGTTAGACTATTGATTCATACGACGCTTAATATTGAAATGATCGTACGACACTTGTATTATTATTGAATACGTGACAATGGCAGTAATAATCTGAAAGATTGATTAACAAAAATAAAGTTAAAAAAACACATACGCGTTTGTAATATTCTTTAGGGCAAATATGGAAATCAAACTAATGTATATAAAAATCTAATATTATAAAGAGATAAAGTTTGTGACATTTAAGTGGGTAATCTCAGTAACTACTGATCTGAAAAATTATTTCAGTGTTATATAGCTCATTTATCGAGGATGGTTATAGGCTATAATATCATCACGCTAAGACCAATAGGAGCGGAGCCCCAATGAAGAATGTTTCAAAATTAGGTGTTTTTGTCCTCTTAACAGCTTCCTCCGGGTGTTAGCTCAAAGTAACTAATCCATGCGAACGAAGTCGCAGGCAGAGGCTAGTGAAAATAATTTCGAACAATTTTACATTCGCTTATGCCCGCGTCTTCGCGCACTTTCATTAAATGTGACAGATCCTTCAATGAACAATGAACGAGTATCCTAGCTCTTTCTGTGTATTCCTAACAATCTATAACTATACATATATTAATAATGTAAATCTAACTGATCTGTACTTTTTAGATTTTTGTGACAAAGAATTGTCACATGTTTTTTTTTTTATATCAAAGGAGGCAAACGAACTGGTGGGTCACGTGATGTTAAGAGATCACCACCGTCCATAGACACTAGCGACATCAGGGACGTCGCAAGTGCGTTACCAGCATGTATATAGGAGAAGGGGGAGGGGAAGGAAAGGGAAAGAAGGAAAGAGGAAGGGACGTGGGCCTCCGGCTCTCTCAGTGACCGAACGAAACAAAAAAATGCAAGCACTGTTATTTCACGTCGGTTACCTGTGAGAGGGGTGGTACTACCCCGGAGGAGCCGACCCATTCATGCTGAAACTAAAATTAGCTTCAGCGGGGCTCTACCACCTACAATTAGCTTCAGCGGGGCTCTACCACCGACAATTAGCTTCAGCGGGGCTCTACCACCTACAATTAGCTTCAGCGAGGCTCTACCACCTACTCTACCTGTGTCTATGAATAAGTAACAAAATACATATCAATCATTTTTAGAAATGTTAGTCTGTCTGTTTGTATGAACACGCATCAGTGCTAAAGTACTGTGTTCATGATAAAACCTTACTAAAAAAATCATAAAGCATATCCTCGAGTAGCATTTAGTCTCGGTTTCATTAAAATTAGTTCACTCTATCAAAAGTTATTGTAATTTTAATGACGACGCGACTTAAGTACGAGAGAAAAGTAAATAAGTAAATGGACTTAATACATTCACATGATTAAATTTTTCGTTTTTTTTTTTAATAGGTAACGTGCGAACGGTGTCGCATGTGCAGCTAGTATATATATATCGGTGTTTTTTTTTATTATAGCACGGCAAAATGACTGCAGTATGCCTGATGGTAAGGAACAGTGCAATCCAAAAATAATAGCGACCACCGATTGACACACTATCCATCGCCGGTCGCCACTATCATGCCGGCCTGTAATAAGCTGGATATGCACAGGCTGATCCCGAAACGCGACCCGTAGAAGCGAATCACTATTACGGGCTTTTTCGTCATATAAACCCTACCACCCATTGCCTCGTTCGTTATTGAGCAGGGTGCACCACGTGCACGTGAGGTTGGCTTGGGTATCTCAAGTCTTATGATGTTATTTAACACCCCTTACACCCCCAGGACACTCCTTACACCACAAACTATTTAGGACATGTCCCACCTTAACATTTCCAAACTTTTTATGCCGCCCTCAATTGCAAATGTTTACTTTTTTTCATCACTATTAAAATGACAAAATCACTATAAAATTGTTATAAAAACATCATAAGTAAAATTTCAAAACATATAATGAAAAACTTACTTGACTTGACAACTTGACCCACTTTATATTTTGGTAATGTCAAACGAAATTATACCAAATGATTAATTACAACATTTTTTTTTAATCTGCCTTTTTCGATAAATTTATCACCGATATCTAGCATCGCAATTAAATAATCCAAAGCGAAAGTGTTAAATTCTTGTAGATTCCATTTTCAAATTGCCCCCCTTACCTATCTAATAGCCCCCATGTGGGGCGTGGGCCCCACATTGGGAAGCACTGATATATATGAACTTCAGGATGATCCCTTTGGTAGTTTGGCATAATAAATAAACTCACATAAACATTTATTGTAACAGTAAGGTAAATAGGTAAGATATTTGACAGACATATTGGTCAATAAAAAAAGCACTTAATTTAGTAAAAGATATATCTCTAAGCAAGTCATACCTTCCACCTTCGAGGAAATTGCACACATTATCATCTCTTTTCGATACTAGTTGGAATGTCTCTTTTATTATCTGCTGTTGCATATCTTCATTCTGAAATGTTTATATTACAATATTTTAATTATATTTTACATTAGCTTCTGTCCACAACTTCGTCCACTTTGGGTTAATGAAAAATTTTTTTATTTAAACATCCTCCATTGGTGTTTCGCTCCTGTTGGTCTCAGGTCTAAATGAACTATCTAACACTGGAACATATGAGACTTGTAGTTCCTGAGAATAGCAAATTCAAGCAAACACTTCAGCTATATAATATTAAAAATGGCCGCCAAATTTACTTAAAAACAATATAATTCAAATGACATATATAAATACATATATATGAATTTCAATTATATTTATTCTTGGAGTTCAGTACAATACACATCTTATGCTTGACTCTATCATCTTATGCTTGTATGTCATGTTTACAGTGAACAACATATTTTTGCTAAATTTCATGCAGACGAAGTCACGGGTAACAGCTAGTCTAAAATAGAACAATCTAAATTACTTCTTATAAAGTCAGCTATCTGCCAGTGAAAGTCCTGTGAAAATCGGCCAAACCGTTTTGGAGATAGCACTGCAGATGAAGCCACGATTAACAGCTACACTAAATTACTTTTTATAATGTTAGCTATCTGCCAGTGAAAGTCCCGTAAATATCGGTTGAACCATTTTATAGAAAGCACTGCGCGCGAAGCCATTGTTACTAGCTAGTCTAAATTAAAATAGACTAAATTACTTGTTATGATGTCTGCTATTTGCCAGTAAAAATTCAATGAAAATCGGCCAAACCGTTTTGGAGATAGCACTGCGGATGAAGCCACAATTAACAGCTAGTCTAAATTAGAGTATTCTAAGTCACTCGCTATAATTGCAGCTATCTGCCAGTTAAATTTTCGTCGAAATCGGTCCCGCCATTTCGTAGATTATCCGGAATAAACAGACAGACAAAAAATTTAAAAATTGCATTTTTATTACCAGTGGCCTGTATACTTTCATATCCAATCAGTAAAAAAATATGTGATTTTGATATTATATAAAGACACTTCGTTTTTCAAAATCAAAATACTCTTTATTCAATTTAGGCCCTGAAAAGGCACTTATGGACGTCAAAACTACCACGGGTTCGGAAAACAACCCAGTCATTGAGAAGAACTGGCATGAAACTTGGTCTGACTTATTTTTTTATAATACTTTTTTTCATATATAATTAGATATGAATTTGAATATAAAATATTATATGAATAAGATATTCTTTGACCATTTCAATTCAAAAGGCACATGGTTCACTTTTGCTACATTCGCATGCCCTAGGGCTCATATAGAGGGCATTATTTTTATTATTTGTTTTTCTTTTACATTACTATAATGTAAAAACCCAAATATTTTTTTGTTAAAGCATATTTTAATCAACAAGATTTTATGTTATATGTATTACTTTGTAGGTAAACATCTTTTTCTTTTGTGTTCATTTTGTGGTAAAAAGTAGGGGTCAACATAGTGGATTCAATAGTTAAATGTTAGGTGACATGTCGCATGAACTGTATGAAAACTGTAGAGGAGGTAAATATTTTATAGAAGACCAGTATGATTGCTAGTTTTTCTTAACAAAAAATAGTCATATTGTGGTTCCGTTAACATGTAGGAGCTCAGGGTGTTTTGGTGAACGTATCAAGACACCCTAAATCTGGTCCTTTACTCTTAAAATTTAGACGAGGAATAACTAAGGTGGTAGAGCCACGCTTCACGTCGGTTTTCTGTGAGAGGGTGGTGCTACCCCGAACGAGCCGACCCATTCATGCTGAAACCAATAATAGCTTTAGCACGGCTCTACCACCTACAAAATAAGTACCTCTATACGTAATAAGTTTGAATAACGATGAATATGGTTATCTGCTTAGTTGATAGGAGTTTTATACACAACATTTTGTTATCATAGTATGTAGCTGAATTCCCGAATGAAATGGGGCGTATTATCCCCAAATGTGATAAGAATTAAAATTAACAAAATATTTTTTAAATAAGTATATATATTATTGCAATAAAAGTAGTTAGTATTCTAAACTAAGACCACTCTATATATTATTGGGATAATATGATAATGATATTGTAAAAAAATGGCTT
Organism: Antheraea mylitta; assembly: GCA_014332785.1. Taxonomy (NCBI): domain Eukaryota; kingdom Metazoa; phylum Arthropoda; class Insecta; order Lepidoptera; family Saturniidae; genus Antheraea; species Antheraea mylitta. The sequence goes on from JACEII010000113.1 coordinate 123,546, forward strand.
TCACTTACGAAATATTGATAGAATTTTGACAGTCGCGGCTTCCCGTGATTATTAAAAACTAATATTGCCTTAATCATTGTAAATAGAAGTAACTATACTTTACTATTAAGTACTGTTCATTTAAAAAATATAATTTATTTACAGCCACGACTCGGCAATCTAAACACTCGTATTTTGTATAGTATTGCCAGAATATTGTCATCAAAATATTCAATGTAAGCATTGTAAGCATAGTCACAGACTATTAGTCGTACAGGTAGTATATTCGATGTTATGAAATTTTCCGTCCGATTATGACGTACAGTTGTCCGGTCTTTGCACACGCGCAAAATCGTATTCATAAGTTGTAGGTTCTCCAGAACCGAGTCCTGCGTAAAATCACCGGTGCCCCATGGTACGTCCGTAATAAGGATCTCCACAGGGATGCCTTCAGTCTGGGCGTATATAAAATCACTGACACGTAGTTATTTCGAAAAAGCCGCGAATCATCCCAGCCCGTTAGTGGTATCCGCCGCGAACTATGAACCCGTATCCAACGCTGCGCAGTATAGAAGACGACCGCGAAACATTTTTACCGACCCTCCTGATTCCATCACGTCAGCGAACGATCAGTACCAGCCTGTATCTTCAAACAGAGCGTGTTCACGCCCACGCCCGCGTAACCACGGATCACGCCGCCGTGGTCTGGGGGTAAATTTCGCTCCCGCACACCAGATTAGGTCCCTCTCGGTAGCGGCTCAAGCCTAGGTCCGTTCCCTTGGCGTGGAGCCCTCGAGTACGCTGCTCACGCGATACAGTGACACAAAATCTCATGTCACTGTGACAACAGTAGATACACATATCACCTCCACACACGTGCACTCATACATGCTTACACATGCGTCGTCAAAGCCATGCTCGGCAGCGAAAATGTGTGGAATGTTGTTGCCTCCTTCTGTGAGGAGGTCGTCTCGCAGAAGGAGGCGGCGGAGAGGGTTCGCGAGGAGGACCCGCTAAGTGGTCGTCTCCGCCAAAGAAGAACTGGTAAAAGATATACGTATATGAGTTATTGAAACATGCTGTGTACCAAGCGTGCGTGCCTCAACAACTCCTATATGTATTTTGTGTCGGAAAACTTCCTCAAAACTTTATAAGATAGGATAGAATAAGGAAAAATAAGGGTAGAAACCCTTTGTCGTTTATTTCTTTGAAAAAGAAAAACAGCGTGTAAGCGTGTAGGCGTGCACGTGTGTATAGGTGATGTGTGTGATATTGTAGCAGTGATGTAAAGTTTTGTGTCACTGTATCGCGTGAGCAACATACTCAAGGGCTCCACGCCGAGGGAGCGGACCCAGGCTTGAGCCGCTGCCGAGGGGGGCCTCATCTGATGTGCGGGAGCGAAATTTACCCCCAGACCACGGTGGCGTGATCTGTGGTTACGCGGGCGTGGGAGTGAAGATGCTCAGTTTGGAGAGACTGGTTGGTACTAATCGTTCGCTGACGTGATTGAATCAGAGGGTCTGTAAAAATGTGTCGCGGTCATCTTCTATACTGCGCAGCGTTGAGTACGGGTTCATAATTCAAGGCGGATGCTACTAACGGGCTGAGATCTGCCAAAGATATAAAATACTTGGTAGCTACATTATAAATATATATAAACTGAAAAATTTGTAGTTATTTCTGTAACTTTTTTTTTTGTATTGCTATATTTGCAAGTAGGTAGGTAAAAACCTTAAATACAACATATGTAAATAAAACAAAGACGTCTTTACTATATTGAAAGAATGTTTTTAAATAAAGACTTTTTTTAACTCGTTACAATTTTATTTGTAAATGTGTAATTTTTACAATACTATACAACACAATGTCGTAAAATAATTTGATGTCAGGAAAGTACTTTATTCATAATCACCAGGTAGTCATATGATTCATTAAATAAATAACAAAACTAATTGCCTTGTATACAGTGTTATTAGTGTTTCAGCAAAGAATCAAAATGGGCCACATTTATCCAATGAAATAATACGGTTTGTTTAATTGAACAGTTGTTGAACTATGACTAGCGGGTCCTAAAAATGTACCGGAAACCGTGCACTATAATATGTTATGACAACATTAGCGCTGCGTAATAAAATCTTGTGTCTAACATTCTAAATCTTAAATATTGTTAATATATCAATGTAGTTAAATAAAATAATGTACAAACCTGTTTTATTCACTGAGTAACTAATTTATTGTGTTCATATTTCATATTTTACCCCGTTTATAAAGCTTGTACGTATATACGATGGCTTAAATCATTCATGCTTACCGCTAATGTAAAATGAATAACATTTTGTGATTTCTATAAAGTTGAAAAAATAATAATTATGAAATATCTACAAAAAGTGTTATTCTATTAAATAGTAAAATAATATTTTTATATTTCATAGTACTTGTGGAAAATTATCGATATCGTTTAAAAGATTACATATTATAATTAGAATTTGGTATTTTTTTGTGTTCAAAAACCTGCAACACTTGCAAAGTTAGAAACGCGTTTCGCCGAAGGTTGTGCGAGTGTCACAAATAAAAGATTCGTAAAAATTATATTATTTTTGTGTGAAATAAGCATTGTGGTTTATACATTCGTGGAGAAAACTGTGCGGTCTCATGTATGGAATATCATTATTTCATATCCACATTGGAGAAAGCGGAGAAAAGGTAAGTTTATGTCATATGTTCGGTGGATATTTTGTTGTCTATAATTGGGCGCTCGGCGTTAATTCCAGCGGTATCATATGGCCAGAAACCGTGTAAGATTATCAGGAGAGATGTTTATATATTTTAAATAGTTTATAAATACTTCTATATCGTTAAAAAATAGATGGAAATGGAGTTATACTTTTCGCTATTACAGTCGACCTATATCGTTCATCATTGTACAGTTTAATTCATAAGTTTATGATCAGCTCGAATACTTTCCATGCAGTCGCATCACGTGGGCATAATTACTGCTATGGAAAGTGACGGACAAGTGAAATTATGTGATAGGAATTAATAATGATATGTTTATTATTATAACTTTCAATAATAACAAGCAAAGAGTTTATTATACTTAACTGTTCTAATATATCTGTATACTTTTTGTATGTTATGTGTTTATGGTTTCAGACTGTAAACAAAAGAGGTTTTAATGATAATAATATTGAAGTAAAAAAACCTTTGAAAGTCTATAATTTTGAAAAATAAGTTAAATAAATAATTACATGAGTTAGTTAAAAAAATATTTTATAGCCACCTATCATCTATAAAGATATGAATATGGCATTATACTCTTTCCATTCCTCAGAAAATGGTATTTTTGTGTATTTCTTTAAAGCTGTATAGTGGTAGGCTTCTTTGAGGCTAACCTGGGTAGTTATCAATTTCAAAGTGAAAACCCATCATTAACACCCAAAAGTGTGTGTGACAGTTGTACTTAAAAGCAACTCCTTAAGTTTGGCGTATTTATAGTTGTTAACCACATCATAATTTAACATAGAGTCAGATTCTGGCAGGTATTAAAGTGTAAATAAAACCTAACTTTTCTTATTGTATCTTCCGAGATACCCCCTTTCCCATGGCAATAATGTTTTAAAATGGTATCATTAATATAGTCTTCTAGAGGTTTCTTAATTTGGCTTATACAAAGATTATGAAAAAAAAATAATTGAATGAACACTAGTAAAAATTTTCAATTCTTATAATGTAGTAAATCCTGTCTCATGTGTTACTTTACAAACATATTATTAACAGACATGAAATTCATCCTAATTAAGGATAATGATTTACAGATCATATCTATGGAGAATCAAGGTGTTTTGAGTGGTTTTATTGATGGATATCTACATGTTCCAATCCACGCATGTACTAACAACTCTTTCAAATATTGCATATATTTACTAATTTATATTCGCAACTCTATAGGCTAAAGGTGAAGGAAAACATCATGGGGACACTTGAACTTATGAAATGTTCTTATGGTACCACAATGTGTGGTAGAACATAGAATTGTGGACTTCTCAGAGTTTGAAATCACAATTACGTTTTGAGCTAGCAAGGTGATTATACTCACGCCTTCCTTTGCGAAACAGGCTTTTGGCCTTGTAGTGGGTCTCTTAAAAACTGGTGACTTATAGAACACACATATACTTATTATGTGAGATATTCAATCCATAATAAGCAGTCATGTACTGGTACTAATATAGCTATCTGGTAAACTGTTGCACATTAAAGTAGGCCAGATATATAAGGACCAAATGAAGAAAAAAAATTAGAAAAATTTATACTAGCTGTATTTGAAAAATCTTTCAGTGTTATATAGCTTACTAGCCTCTGCCCGCAACTTCGGTTACATGGAATAAAGATATTCTTTGTTTTTAACATGCAGCGGAAGCACTCAAGAGGAAAAAATCCCGATTTTAAAACATTCCTCATTGGTGCTCCGCTCCTATTGGTCTTAGCGTTATTTTATATAGCATATAAGCATTCTCGATAAATGAGCTATGTAAAATTGAAATAATTTTTCAAATTGGACCAGTAGTTCCTGAGATACACCCTACAATGTCACAAACTACCTCTTTATAATATTATGTTATATAGCTTATCTATCGATGAAGGTTACATATATGTTATCACGCCAAGACCAATAGGAGCGGAGCACTGATGAACAATTTTTCAAAATCTGTGTATTTTTTCCTATTGAGAGCTTTCGCTGTATGTTTGAGTTAGCCTAGAGTAACTATTCCACGCGAACAAAGTCACGGGCAGAGGTTAGTATACTATATGCGACTTTCTCGCTGGTTTTGGCCATTGTTTACAAGTATTTGTGTATATGCAAGTGTCAAAGTTTGAGCAGATGAGCATGGAGAACTGCTGGTTCTATAACCATATTACTAAATCAAATTGACATTCAATTATATTTTTATTTAGTGGTCTTCTATATATATTATAATTGACATTTTATATCTAATTTTATGAAGGGAATATTTTATTGAAATATTTGAATGAAACTTTGGTTTGACTACAGACTCTACGTTAAGGAACTTGCTTTTTTTAGGAGTGTCCCCTGAAATCACTTTTTTTATGTTTCACAGAAGTTTCATCTGATATCATTATGGATTGTTCTAATTATTTAAACTGTACTTAATTACTGCTTAACTCCCATGGAGAAGTGTAATGATGTATGCGAAATATCCTCTATAAGTTCACAAAATTCTCATCAAAATCAGTTCAGACAAGTGGACAAATGTCAGACACTTCAATTTTATTTATTATGTATAGTTAACAGAGTTTACCTTTTGTTTATGTTTGAAAGGTTAGTCTATACCTGTTGAAATATTACATTGCTTAATCTTTATGTAGGACCGCGCAAAATAATACAGAAATAGTAGGAAAAATAGTACAGAAGGTTTACTCCGAACAATAAGCATTTGCGAACGCGAACATAAAGATGAGCATTTAACATTACGTCGATCCCTATGTTTTTTTTTTATAGTAGCACGGCAAAGAGTCTGCACTGTGCCTGATGGTAAGCACAGTGCAATCCAAAAACAACGGCGACTGCCGAGAGATACATTATCCTTCATCGGTCGCCGTTGTCATGCCGGCCTGCGTAAATGCCTCTTCAAGTTACGCTTGAAGGACCCCATATTATATAAAGGAGGGAACACGCTAGCCGGGAGATTGTTCCACAGCTTCACGGTACGGCAAACATAGGATGTTGCGAACTTTTTAGTTTGTGCCCAGATAGGGTTTACCGTAAAACTGTGGCTCTGTAGAACAGCGCGCGTGGTTCGGTTGTGAAAAGGAGAGGAAGGGATTAAATTGAACAACTCTGCAGAACACTCGCCGTGATACAGACGGTAGAACACGCTCAGTGAGGCAATACCCCTGCGCAGTTGAAGCGGCTCTATAAACTATGTAATCTCTGCATCATTAACAATGCGGACAGCCCGTCTCTGCAACCTGTCTAAGGCATCCAGTAGGTACTTGGCGGAACCGTCCCAAAGGTGCGAACAGTATTCGTATTATATTACGTCCGGCGAACGCGAGTCGTGTATTTTTTTTAACAGACCACATCACAGAGGACCACTGTGCCTTCTTACACGTTTTGGCCGTTAGTGCAGATACTGCCTTACCTTTGCACCTACGAACGATACGATGTCCTAACACATTTTGTACCGATTCACTAACGTCACGGTGGTCGTGGATCAATCCACCACTTTCAATATGACGTGTCGTAAAACATCCAATGAGGACGCTGATTATGTGAGAATAATCGGCGCGAGTGTAGGACAGCGCAGCATACAGGACAGTGCAACTTGTTAATTTACCGCCGCTGGGTTATACATGTGTTGTGATAAATAATGCACTTATTACTTTCGATATTGCTTACTAGCCTCTGTCTGCGACTTCGTTCGCGTGGTATAAATATATTCTTTATTTCTAACACGCAGCGGAAGTTTATAAGAGGAAAAAAAAAACTTGATTTTGAAACATTCTTCATTGTTGCACCGATCCTATTGGTCTTACCTTGATAATATATAGCCTATAACCATTGTTGATAAATGAGCTATAAAAACAATAAAAGAAGTTATTCAAATCGGACCCGTAGATCCTGAGATTACCCCCTACAACGTCGCAACGTCACAAACTTTACTTTTTTTTTTTCTCGAACTGACTACGCTATTGACCTAGCAAGGTCTTAACAGCTTCACCGGACTACAGGAAACTTTACCTCTTTATAGTATTAGTAGTATAGATTAGTTTTGACCTAATAATGGCCCGGAGAAGACACAGTGGTGTAAACGACTGATTTCGTAGCGGACTGACGTACCACGCTACCAAATGTACGGCGGCAACGCCACAGTAGCATAGTCTCAATCTTTTTTTAATCGACTTTTAGAATCAACCTTTCACATATAGTGACGTCAGCGCCGACACTAAAGTCGGACTTACTTAACTAAAATTATGATTGAGCGGAGTAGTCTTTCTGTAGCTTTTTTTGTTTTGTGGTAAGCGGCCGACCCACTAATATCTCTCTTTCATAGCATGTTAACTTGCTACGTAATATATCTTTTAATTAATTTAGTAGTTACACATGTCATTTTGTTTATGTTTACTCTGTGTACTATTTTTTTTCATATTCTTGTTGTGTTTTGATAAAATAAATGGTTATATTTTTTGCGTTGTTTTAACAAAAATAATGCCTAATGCTTGACTCGGAACACTATCAGGGTTATCAAATGTAAATGGTAATAGCTCTGCACGTGACTCCTCTTGGTTATTATTCGTTGTAAGAAATAGCTTAGTTTTAGCAAATAGGGTGTTGTGTTAATGGTCGTGTTGAAATATATACTTATGACAACTCAAAAATAGTAGTTAAAAATGACAATGCAGTCACCATAAAAGCAATACTCTTAATTAAAACTCCAATGTTTAATACACCGGGTGACTGCTTAGACAGTAGCAATATTTCTGGAGAACACTCTGCACTCGATTCTTGTTCTAAATCATTTAAAAAATAGATGCTTCATATGTGACATGTTTCTAGACAAAATTTAAAAAATATACACAGTCCTCTACGTGTCTATGTTAAAACACAGACAGATGTTTCGAAAAATGATTGAGCTGTATTTTAATGCTTATTCCAAGAAACTTACATTTTTTTCACCAAAATCTAAAAACTACAGGTACGTTACATTTACATTCTTGTTATATGTATATAGATAGAAGATTTATCTAGTAGACTAAGTCATAGACAATCGCTAATGTTCTATTGAGCAAGGTTCGTATTACTGTCGATCTCGTGTTATGTTAGAGAAATTCCTCATCTTACGAACTATGTAAACATTCTAATTGACAGTTTTGTATGAGTAATTACCTTAATAAATTATTTACATCTTTTAATAAATTCAAATTCAGGTACCACCATCATATATCATTTTTTAATGAAATTTCTTGTTGCTTTGAAATTCTCACCGGCACACTTTTTGTGTGACAAAATGTGGGAAGGAGAAACACTGTGTCGAATAGAGTGTTGAAACGTCAGATGCGGTCGGTATTTGGATGCGTGACCGCCTGGGAACACTGCGTGCCGTTGGCTTTTTGTTGTAACGTTTTTTTATTCAAATGTTTCTCTGTGATCCGAAAGTTTTACTTGTATCGTGTGTTTTATAGGCGAACCTATTTTTTCTCTCGTAACGTAATGTTTTCAGTGTATTGGCAAAAGGCAACGGTCACTATTATGCCACTCCCATACGGGCGTGACGAAGCTTCTTCAATTATTTGTCGCGCTGTTTGTTGTTGTAAAAATGTTGTGTAAAAATTTAACAAGCGGTGCGTTTAATACAAAAGTACCCAAACTTTTTAAAAAGCAAGTATTCAATACGTTTTAACTTTTTTGTAATAACATGGTCTTAGTATTATTACAAGGCGTGTGGGTGAGAATATTTCGCGCCGGTAGACTATTTTCACTCGTACGGTGACACACTGATCTTTATTGCACTATTTTTAGTGTTATGTGCACGTAAATATTTCTTAACACGTAATACATTGCAGCGTGGGTGCGTCGGTTTTATTGCCTGTGGGTTACTGGGACAGCGATGTGCACGTCACGCGCACGCTCCATTCGCTTTTATCAAACCCACAGATTATTTTTTAAAGTGTTGCCGCGTGAGTAATATTTATACTCATTTGGTAGAAAAATGATAGTAATTTATTCATGTTTAAATATCACTTTTGTCTGGATAAAGAGTATTTATTATTAATGAACGATATTTTGTATTATTGAAGATATTATACTTATTGCGCGTTTGGGACAAAATTTTAAAAGTAATTTTTTACGTTGCGCGGAGTGACACTTAAATGCTACACCATGAAGATGGTATGTCTGTGACTTTTTCACGGCAACTGGTAACTAAATTCAAGGTAATTATTCAAATATATGTAACTACTACACGTGTTTTATATCAGATAACAAATCACAGCAATAAAATAAGAACTGTGAACTTAGACATACGTTAGACCGCTGTCTAACTGTCTAAATGTAAAGTTTGTCTATATCTAAACAAGTGTTAAACACATATTGAACTCTTTTGTAATAAGACGGTACGCTAAAAAAACAATTCTATCAGGTATTTCTTGCGTGGACAGCATCAGACCTCAATGGTTTTATTTTCACGAGTTAATAGTCCGCGATCGAAAACCCAAATTAATTAATCGTCTTTTTAAATATTAAGAAAAAAACAACGTTTTTTTTTTTATTTATTTTTCACTTATAACACTAAAGATCTTCAATAGGTACGAAACAGAAAAAGAATGAAAGAAGAGAAACAGAAGAGGGAGATGTTATTAACCGTTTTTCCTCTGTCTAATCTACATATAGATACACAGTTTTGTCTCAGTAATTATGTATATTATGATTATTTATCAGTCGCTTAACCGGCTCCGACTGACCTGAGAGTCGAACAGTTGACCTCGCGACACGGTCACGGTTGGCCACGATGTCAGTCAGTGTTATTAAAAATTATGGGGAAAAAAGCATTAATTGGATAATTTATTATTAGGCTGGATGAAGCAATTTGTATGCTGAAGTGTTAGACACTCATGTGAGGAGTCGGTACAGTATTTAGTAGATTTTTTGATGTAAAACATCTATAAGCGGAGGGTAAACCTGATTGTTGGCGTGGCGACGCAAAACACGAACATTGCGCTATTAACGAAATACTCAAAAACATTTGCAACACTATCTGTGTAAACATAAAATTCAAAACGTTTTGTCGGCCACTCTTTCTCTTTTTTTTTTTCGAACTGATTACGCTATTGACCCAGTAAGGTCTTAACAGCTTCACCGGACTACTAAGGCGAGCGCTTAAGGCACTCAGCTGATTTTATTCGACAACTAGCTCAAGGGTGCACGGCACATCTCGGCTTGGGCTGTTGCCTGAGATTGTCGGCCACTCATTCTACTAGTGTTACGTGGCACGCGCCGACGACCTAGCTTCCTTTGATAAATGCCGCCAAACACACCGCGTCTTGTTGGATTTTTGTATATAATAGCAATGAATATTTAAGTAATAGAATAAATAAACATTCATTATTTTTTACAACAAATTTGTAATGCTTTTATCTTTTCATGATGCCATAGTTGATTCCTGTCGTAATCTGTTCTATTATGCGTATAACTTATACAAAACACTTTCGATGTTTCACATCTGCCAGGCGTCCCGCGATGACTCAATTTTTTTTTTTTGGTTTTTTTGACCGCTCCCTTCCCTCTTCTCAGCAAAAGTAAGCAACGCTCTTACCCCATCTCTGTCCGGTAACCATTTATGTGTTTTTGAATCTGTTCTGATTTCTTTATTGATTTATGGCTAGCAGTTAACTATTCTAGAAATAAGGAATTTGAAGCTCACTAGCTGAACCGCACCCATTTAAAATTATTAACATTTTATATATGGTTTCCACGTCTATTGGCATTCCCAGCAATATATTCATACATTTTTATACAATTTACGAATTAATATATACCAATAATATAATAATAATAATAATGATATTATAAAGAGGTAAAGTTTGTGACGTTGTGATGTTGTGACGTTGTAGGGGGTAATCTCAGGAACAACTGGTCCGATTTGAATAATTTTTTCAGTGTTATATAGCTCATTCATCGAGAATGGTTATAGGCTATGTATCATCACGCTAACACCAATAGGAGCGGTACAGCAGTGTAGAATGTTTCAAAATCGGGTATTTTTTTCCTCTTGTGATAGCTTCCGTTACGTGTTAACTTTAGTCCAAAGTGATTATTTCACGCGAACGAAGTCGCGGGCAGAGGCTAGATAAACATATGATGGGCAACACAAGCTCAATATAAAGTATCTATTCTATCTATCTATCTATTTATAATATACCTTTAAACGAGCTATTCTTGTATATTTGTATATTGTTATATATTCAGGATCTCGGAAACGGCGTCAGCGAATTCCATGGAACTTAGTATGTAGGTAGTTTCGGAGACGATAAATCGATCTAGCTAGATTTTATCCATAGAAAACTTTTTTATCTGAGTCTTCAGGCAATGAAAAAATATAGCTAGAATATAAAGGTAAATTTCGCCGTCGCTGTCAACACAAAAATAGCTCAGATGGGAATCGGTAGCTTTAAAAATCCGTCTAATCCCAGTTCGAATCCGAATGGACAGAAAATGAGATTTTTGTGTATTTTTTACAGAAAAGTGATAATTTTGTGAGGTAAACTTAATAGTTTATTTTAATTTAAAAATGTTTTTTAAATAACCGAGCTAGGCTCGGTCGTCCAGGTACTCAACATTAAACGTAGACACTACGCGCCGCTGGCCTAATACAAACGCAATATGGTCGGTTGCGCTTACTAGCATGTCATGACGCTAAATCATAGGTTTATCTCCTGTCGAAAAAAATTTTTTTTTTCCAAATCGGTTTTAAAATTACGTAGTTCCGTGGCTGTTCCGACCTTATTTTAAAGGAATTTGGATGGGAAGGCTAGGCTAAGGATGAGATGGATGGAATATATCCTAAATTTTTCCTTTCTATACGAAATTGCATGTTACTAGTCGCATATATCCCAGCGGTGAAATGTAAAACTTTGTGTTTATTGTGAAACAGTCTAAAGTTCAAGCAAGTGCGCTGATCTAGGCCGGAATTTAGGACAATTTAAAAGTTTCACTTTTATCGTACGTCTTTATGACATAACTAGCCTGTTTTTACTTTGGTATGACAAAGTTATTGCAGTCTCGTAGTGTTAAGAACAGCGCAATCAAAAAATAATGGTGACCACCGTCAAGTTTAGGATTCAGCGACAGTAATTTTTTTATATCACAGCAAGTAAATCAACAGGTGGGGTACGCTATGTTAAGTGATCACCGCCGTCCATAGACACTAGCAACACCAGGGGAGTCGCAAGTGCGTTGCCAGCCTGTGTTTGGAGGAAGTGGTGGGAATGGGCGAGCGAAAGAGAAAGTTGAAATGAAATCACAAAAACAAACAAATGGATATATAAAATAATAATAAATAAATAAAAAACACCCAGTGGTTGATCACAGATACGATTTTTGACGTACACAATAAAAAAAAGGTGCGGACCAAAAGTCTGCAGAACAGAAGAAAAAAAAAGGAAAGCGGGGAGGTGGGTATCCAGCGCTCTCACTGACCGAACGAAACGCAACAATATAAGCACTGTTACTTCACGTGGGTGTTTTTGTGGGTCGGGTGGCAGTACCCCGGACGAGCCGACCCGTTTCTGCTAAAACAAGTAACAGCTTCAGCGTGGCTCTACGTGGAAATACAATCCTCGATATTACGTCTAGTAAAGCTCTATGCATCCTTTTTTTTTTCTTTATGTTCCGATGCATAATATTCTCGATATAATCCGATACCTCTGGAACAGCACGGTTCATTCTTTTATTTTTAAAATTCAGGAATATTATGACACCTTCCCATGCCGTTGATAAAGCTTGGCACGCAAGAGACGATTTTTTACGTTTGGCAGAATGCCCATTGGGTCGAAATATTGCGTTAGACGTTTATCTCGCGTTCCACACATAAGTCGGATTGATGAAAGACTTTGTGGTAGGGCTTTTTAACGCTTCCGTAGCCGAGCCTGAGGAGATGGACCGTGGGGCCAATCTAATTGCCCAGGTTCGGCTGATGAGGGGAGGTGGCTGGCTCTATACCCAGCTTGCCTCCCTATAAAGACTGAGCCTGATGACAACCTTCACCAGGCTGCAGCAAAGGTGGTTTTCGTAGGTGATAGAGCCACGTTGAAGCTATACCTGGTTTTAGCATGAATGGGTCGGCTCGTCCGGCGTAGTACCACCCGACAGAAACACCGACGTGAATTAACAGTGCTTACATTGTTGCGTTTCGTTCGGTCAGTGAGAGCGCCGGAGGCCCATATCCCCTCTCCCTGTCCTTCTCCTCGCTCCCCTCCCTCTCCATTAAACACAGGCTGGCAACGCAATTGCGACTCCTCTGGTATTGCTAGTGTCTATGGACGGTGGTGATCACTTAACATCAGTCGACTCGTCTGTTCGTTTGCTTCCTATGATGTTTTTGGCTGCCTCTACTTTTTAGTCCGTGCGAGTCGGACATAACCCACTCTCTCTCCCTATAGGATGAATATCCGTAGGCATTTACACACGTTAATTAATAAAGGTAACCCGATTAATTACAACCCTCAAGTTGAAGATATATCGCCAAGAATCGGTAGATGCGTTATTCCGGTAGTTCAACTTGAGAACTAGTTCCTCTCTATATTTAGTGTCTTTACCATTAGGCCGATTTATTTAACATACAGATAAAGTTTGTGGTCAAACAAAAAAGACCTGTAGAACATAAATAATATTTTTTTTTACATCATAACGGGCAAACGGACAGGCGGGTAACCTGATTTTAAGTGTTAACCACCGTCCATAGACACTTGCAACACCAGAGGAATCGTAAGTGCGTTGCCAGGTTGTGTTGGAGGGCGGGGACAAGGATGGGGGAGTAGGGAAGAGGAGAGGGAGGAGGGGGAGATGGTCTTCCGGCGCTCTCATTGACCAAACGAAACGCAACAATGCAAGCGCTGTTACTTCACGTTGGTTTTTTGTGAGAGGGTGGTACTACCCCGGACGAGCCGACCTATTCATGCTGAAACCAGTAACAATACAAATGAATCAAAAGTAAATAGATAGAAAGAAAAAAGCTAAAAACGTATTGAATACTTGCTTTAAAAAGGTCACGTTTTAAATGCACCGCGCTCGCTGAATGTTCGCCATCTTGCTCTTTTCTCTCGTTTTGGTTAGGTTAGGTTAGACTTGCGGAAACAGGATAACGCGAACTTGCCTCGGGCGAGCGCGGTGCATTTAGTACGAAACCGTTTTAAAGCAAGTATTTAATGCGTATTTAAGTTTTTTCTGATAACACCGAGAGAATAAAAAGATAAACAGATCCCATGGCTAATCGATTTCGCGCGCTTTTTAGCAAAATGGTGGCAAATTTTACTGAAGACGTCTTGTTGGTTTTTTAATGACGATTGGAAAGTGAAATTGAAGCCTTTGTTTGAGACTTTATTTTTTTACTGTTGGGTAAATTATGTATACATATAAGTAAAACTTATTTCTCTTCGCGATTTCGTCCGCGCGGAATAGTTAGTAGAACTTTGGGCTAACGTTGACACGCAGCGGAGCCTCTGAAAACACAAAAAAAAAAAAAAAACAATTTTGAAACACACGTCATTTGTGTTCCGCTTCTAATGGTCTTAACGTGGCGATATATAGCATACTAGCCTCTGCCCGCGACTTCATTCGCGTGGAATAGATACACTAACACGCAGCAGTTCTGAAAACGAAAAAACATCCCGATTTTGAAACATTTTTCATCTGTGCTCCGCTCCTATTGGTCTTAGCGTGATGATATATAGCCTATAACCATTCTCGATGAATGAGCTATATAAAACTGAAAGAATTATTCAAATCGGACCAGTTGTTCCTGAGATTACCCCTTACAACGTCACAACATCACAACGTCACAAACTTTACCTCTTTATAATATTAGTATAGATGAGCTATGGCCTTCTTTGATAAATGAGCTATCCAACACTGAAAGAATTTTTCAAATCGGACCGGTAGTTCCTGAGATTAGCGCGTTCAACGAAACAAACTCTTTGGCTTTATAATATTAGTTTTTTTTTTTCGAAATGACTACACTATTGACCCAGCAAGGTCTTAACAGCTTCACCGGACTACTAAGGTGAGCGTTTAAGGCACTCAGCCGATTTTATCTTAGCTAACTTAGCTAACTATTCATATATGTATGAGTTGTTGAAACGTATATGTGTACCAAGCATACACGCCTCAACAACTCCTCCATATATTTATTATCGGAAAATTGAGAGTTTTTCAGTTCGATAAGGAAAAAAAAAGTAAACCCTTCCACTTTCACGTGTAAGTGTTGTAGCGATGATGTATATTTGTGTGTCACCGTATCGCGCAAGCAGCGCACTCAAGGGCTCCCTACCCTGGGATCGAACCTAGGCTTGAGCCGCTGCCGTGGGAGGCCTAATCGGGTGTGCAGGAGCGAAATTAACACCCAGACCATGGCGGCGTGATCTGTGGTTACGCGGGCGTGGGCGTGAACACGCTCTGTTTCGAGGGACAGGCTGGTACTAATCGTTCGCTGACGTGGTCATATTAGTATAGATAGATATAAGTATAGATTAGAGTGTCCGATGTACGTTTGGGATATTTTTTTCTGAATTAAAAACTTTTACCGACGAATGTGTTAGAAAGATAAACCAGATCGAGTTTCTTGCCGGTTCTTCTCGATGACTGGGTTGGTGCTTTCTTATGGCCTGAATTTGTATAAAGTATTTTTGATTCTGATTGAATTATTATAGAAGACATTTGTATCATTTTTCTATTCGATATGAGATTAGTAATAATAGTAAAATTTAAGAGAAGTAACTTAAAATCGGTTTGAAGGGATCCTAACTAATTTAATAAACATGAGTTTGTTTTTATGCTTTCACGTGTTAACTACCTGACCGATCTTTATGATTTTTTTTTCATACACGTCGCGAACTACACAGAAAAGGACTTAGTGTAGTTTTCGTCAAGAAGAAAGGACTGCTCCATAAACATTTTAAAATTTCAGTTAAACGATTTAAATAGTCGCCAGAACATGGCCCCGGGAAAGTTGGTACCCCATTTTCTCGTAAGAATTTGAAAATTCTCAAACGGTATGGCCATCGATTGCTTAAAATCTTGTCCATGATTTTAATTTTTGCTAACCTCTATAAAAAAAGCTGTTACTGTTTTCAAATGCGTGGGCCAGTGTCTGAATAAATTTTGAAAAAATGTCAAATCTCAAGTTGGATTCTTGAAGTTAGTCGTTTGCTCATCCCTTTACTTATTTATAAGTTAACTCCTAAGCAGTGACAAAAAAAAATCATTGAAATTTTATAAACAAAAAAAAAAAACTATGGACAATCGATGGGCATACTCTCTACGAATTTTTAAATTCTTGGGCGAAAAATGAGAGTCAACTCCCCGGAACACTGGAACATACATCTATATATGTCGATAGATCTTCGATTTAAAGGAAATAGCCAGAACAAAGAATATCCCACACATATCTTATTATTTTCCTCATCATGTCACAGTTTCTTTATGATGTTCTCCTTCAACGAAAATACAGGCTCGAGTAAAATTCAAACCCTCTTTATATTCGAACACCTTACCATTTGTAATTACACTAGATACAGCGTTCTTATCACTTACAATTACAACACTCAACTGCGATGTGCATTGATAATCTGTAACCACACAGCCTCAACTTTTCCGTATGAAAAAGTTAATGTAAATAAAACTTTTTACCCCCAATCGGATTAGTCGATAAGACTGGTTGGTTAGAAAGAAGAAAAAAAACTGCATACAAAAGGGCGCGGGAACAATAAATCGTCTAATGAAGCGTGCGAATTTGAAATTGGAACGTCGCAAAAACGCATCCTTCCTCCTTCCGTATTGGTCGGTACGTTTTTCTCCGCGCTGTAGCATCACGTATAAATTGAGTGAATCGGATGTCCATAGCATCAGTTTCGGGTTGCCCGTCAACCCGTACAGGTCGTTGTGTGTGCTCTGGATTGATAGCTGGTCTGATTTCGGTGAGTTACCTTTTCAATATACAGGCTATAGTATTTTATTGAAGTAAACTTGTTGACTTGGGGACTAAGCTGGTGAATACGTGCCAAGAGCGTTACGAAAACGCGTGATCGGACGAGGCGAACGAAAGTTGAGAGGGAGATATAAGTTAGTAAAGATAGCCCATAGTAGGAGATGGGGAAGGTGAGGAGAGGTGGGCCTCCGGTGTTCTCACTGACCGAACGAAACGTAACAATGCAAGCACTGTTACTTCACGTCGGTGTTTCTGTGGGTCTGGTGGTACTACTCCGGACGAGCCGACCCATTCATACTGAAGCCAGTAATAGCTTCAACGTGGCTCTACCACCTACTACCCATCTTGATTATTACTGCCATTGTCGGGTAGGTTATAATGTTACAAGTGTATTGCGATGATTTTAATCTGGTAACAAGACGGTGGTCCCTTGTTAGAACTTTCCAGGGAGTTTTTGTGGCATCTCAGAATTCATGATCCGTAATATCGTTTCCCATCCACTTCACTTACGCACAATAACCGAACTATATTACGTAAAACACCACCAATATTACAATATATACAGTCAAATAACACTAGATTATGAATGAAATATAGAAGCCACTACATGATAGACTAAGATCCCGCCAAAAACTCACTAAATGTAGTAATCTGAAAGACTGCAAGAAAAATGATGACTTTTGAAATAAATAAATAATTACTTTTAGAAAGCTAACTTTTTATTTTTAGTCGTTTCAAAGTAAACAATGATTGTCATTAATTTTTATTTGTTCCGTCTGTAACCTTGTTTATAGTATCTCGTTATTAAATAATGTAAATAATAAAATGGAGCTGTCATATCATAAGATCGACTTTACACTACGCTTTATAACTTCTGGTTTTTATGCATTCAGATATTTTCACATTTTAACGAAAATATATACAAGTTTAAATTGTATAATCAAAATCGAAAATTAATTAATTAAATTTAGGATATTAAAATATGTTCGTAAATTTAAAATCACTACTATAAAAAAAAAAAACAGTGCGTATATCAGTTCCGTAGTATAAATACTTAACTATACATTTACACATATTGGTATACTACTAGACAGGCAGACAGATAAATACATTTCTTTTTTACTTCGTAGGAAAATCTCAATCTCAGACTCTCTCTAGAAATTCATTCAGTGTTATAACTTGATTTAGCAACAAACCGATATTGTGTCCACCACAATCATCAATTAGTAGGTAATATTACATGATTAATGTCACAAAAACAATGAATCAACTTACGTTACCGATCGTTTAGTTATCGTTTCGTATGTCACTTCTCTAGTGCTGGTGAGATCATTGACAAAAGCCGGATAATTGGCCGGATTATTCGTCGAAAGATTTCATTTGTGTATTAACCTCCATGGAACACTTAATTTTGTACGCGTCTTGATAGGTTTAAAAAAACCTTCTTGGCTAAGTACAAACCTCCAAAGAAATCTGTCGTCTACCATGAAATATATCCTGGCATCTGTACTTGAGAGGTAGTTCCCCTATACGTTTAATGTTATCTACTTACCAAAACTGTAATGTTGTGTAATATCGGGTGATCTGTAGTGAGAAAAGGCATGTTCTGAAATAATATTCGCTCATGCACAGTTTGAATGCCACATCCCCGTAGCACGTAAGAACCTTCCGCTGGGTGCCATTTCGATAGAGTGAGTGTTGTGAGGCTGTTGATGCCTTCCAGTTCAATAGTGTTAGTTGAAGCGATAGTTTTTTTGAACTTATTTTACAGATGTCTAATAAGTAAGACAATAATACTTATAATGTACCGCCCTGACAATAAGAAACCCAGGCAAATTATATATCTAAATCTTCCTTGTGAAGCAATCAATCTACTGGTGTAGGTCGCATGAAGATCCGTTCAGTAATTTATCGCGAACAGACAGACAGACGTGATAGAAGACTTTGCTTTATAATATGTAATGATAAGTTATATGCTTATTTATTTATCATCCAGGACACTTGATGATTAAATTATAATCAGTAATCTTTTTTTTCTAGTAAGTTTATTGAAAAGGTAGATGTAAAGATGACGTCACATAGAGGAGATATAATTTGTGCGATTAAGCGTCATCCGACCTTCTCATAGCGGCGAAATATTTCCGAAAGTCCGGATAAAAACCGGATGTTAGGCATTCCTCTAATCATACTATCCCTTTCTATTGTATATACGCTCATATTTTATGGGCGATACAAAATACATTTAATGCTGATTGCCATAATAACATCATCTGATACTTTTAACTGAATAATTACAGACGGCTTTGAAGTTTGTCTGCATGAAATGTTTATCTTTAGGAAGTCAAATGTTTTTTGACAACGTTAGAGTACAGAGTAAAAAACGGCCGCCACGTTTTTTAGTCTGTGCAGGAAATTGAATAGATAATGACAAGAAAGCTGACCGACGACAGACCTCCTTTATTTATTTTTTATTTAATTTTTTTTATACCTTTTTTGTCGACTGTCGATGAATAAGTTATAAATGTATATTTATTCAGTTGTAAAATATAGATTACTAGCATCTGCCCGCGACTTCGATCGCGTGGAATAGGTACTCTGGGCTAACTTTAACACGCAGCGGAAACTCTCAAGAGACAAAATACCCCGATTTTGAAACATTCTTCATTATTGATCTGCTCCTATTGATCTTAGCGTGATGATATATAGCCTATAACCATCCACGATAAATGAGCTATATAACACTGAAACAATTTTTCAATTAGGACCAGAAGTTCCTGTGATTACCCCCTACAACGTCACAAACTCATTAACTCACAAACTTTACCTCTTTATAATATTTGTTATGGACTAGTATAGATATCACTGAAATATTATTTTTACTAATATTATTAATGACAAAGTGTGTTTATTCGGTACTATTTTGTACTTTAACTGTTCAGCTAATTTGCATACACAGTATATATAAACACTATCAGAAAATAAAGAACTGTTCCCATGGGAGTGACTAAGCCTACATCTGATCGATACCGCGAATATAAGCCAGTATTACAATGTATAAACTCTGTAGAAATTAGTTCAGTTTAGTTTGGTTTACCACAAGACCATTTAATTGTTTTCTTCCGTAAAGCTAAAATTCTTTATAACGAAAGTAAATGCTCGATCCTTAAAATTACTTATAAAGAGTTTACACTGTATATAGTACTAGCGGGCACGGAGGAAGTTGTCCCGCCCTGATAATAGAAAAAAAAAAACTTGAGTTAGACATATGCTGTCGTTGACTTTTTTGTAGGCATTATCAAGCTCTACAACTTTTCTCTAGAACTCAATCATATATCTCTCATCGTTAAGGTAGCGTTCGTAAGAAACGTTTGCGTTCGACCGTTTGTCTTCCGACTTTACAAATCCAACTACCACAAAAAAGTCTTTTTGTTTTCCGGGTTAATTAATATATTGCCTATGACACTCACAAATAACGTGGCTTAATATTGGTAAAAACATTTTCAAAATCGGTTTAGTAGTTTCTGAGATTACCCCCTCTAACCTCACTAACTCACAAACTTTACCTCTTTATAATATTAGTATAGATAAGTTACAAATAAGCAAAATCGAAGTGATAGCTCGAGGGCTAGAAAAATGAAACGAGAGATAACAAATTATCACATTCAATAAAATAAAATATTTTTTTGCAATTGCGCAAACTAAATGCTTAAATTCCTCAGTACGTTTAATTAATGTTCAAGTGTTATGTATGTTCTGTTTTCCTTCCCCGTGTTCGCGTGTCGCAAAGAATTGTAACTTAGATGGTCAATTAGGTAACAACTGTAGTCTCTCAGAGACAATAATTTAATTAATATTAATATCGAATACTATTATATCTGGTATATTCTTTGTGATTTATATGTCAATATCGGTTGTACGTATCTATATGTAATACAAAAATGTATGTTACCTATACCTATACCACTGTTTGATTATCAATAAATTAGTTTGGGGTTCACTTCCTTAGTGCGGCTTGCGATTGCAGTTGACTGGTCGATATCGTGACGTAAGGAAAAGCGTTATACCCTCTCTATGATTTCTGTTGGAAAATAAATCTTAGCGGCTGTATATTTATATATACATTCGCAGTTGAAGAAAAACAGTAAAGAACTTTTTTCATAAAGGGAGTCTTGACAGCACAGGTTTTGGTTTTTTGAAGTGAAACTTCTAATGCGACTTCCAAAAAGGTTGCGTTAAACGTTTAACGCTACCATGGAGGGGGTGTGAAAGCACTGTTGCGTTAAAAGTTCAACGCTAGATACAATATGATTTCACTAAAAATAAATTTCTACCCCTTCCTATTTTAATTTTTACATTACAAAGTTTTACTTCTTCTACGCGGAGGAACTCCACGCACTGTTTTTTTCTTTATCTAGAAGGTTTTTATTCTATCTGTACCTTAGGCATTTAGGCTTCTAGAAACTTCTTTTAAGTGGATGTGAATTGCATTTTATTAAACGAAAATGTGTATCAAAAATGAAACAGCAATAAATGTATATATAGGTTTTAGGCTGTGAGAGAATGAGATAGTATGTTTTTAATGTACTCGAAATATATGCAAAGAGAGGAGGATAGAAAAACGTTGAAATCTATAGCAGATTATTTTCTTGTTGGATCGAAGTGACTGACTATTGCACACTTTAAAAAATTATTCTGTTGTGTATTATTAACATTGTTATAATATATATTAGAATATTACAAAGTTATGCCGAAAACGAATACTTATCACATTCATAGTGTATTCATCTCGTTATCTTAATAATGAATCAGAATATTAAGTTTCACTTCTATCGCGTCTGAACTGCACACTCTTCTTATGCTGTTTTATTATAAAGGTCATCTACAATAGATCATGTTTTGCTTGACCGTAATCTCAGACTTATTGTAGGATGCATACGTTGATCAAAATAAAATTAAAATATTCCATCATATTTATATTCGTTGACACACTAATATTTCCACTAATCCTGTGAAATCTCTTTGTCATGAATTCTATAATTGCATCGAATATAATCTGTACTCTGGTAATGAGTCATTTCAAATATTCCAGGCATGATTATTGCCAAAATACTAGCCGCATGACGCTTTATCGTTATAATCTAAGAATAGGATAGTTTGATCATAGCTACTCTGTCGTCCTTGTTTCTGAAAGCACTGGAGTACGGAGATAAAAATTGATTAACGAAATTCTTATTTCTCAAAGAAGGTTTTTATGTTTTCCGATTGTGATATACAGTACCTGGAATTTGATTTGGTACGTCGGTAAGCAGATTAAGACATCCAGTTAAAAAAGCGTTTTCTCTATCGCACAGTGCATTGACTGCGCTAGACAAAACCGAACTTAGGCGACTACCTCGGTCCTCTCCCCGACGTGCCAAATCAAAAACGCGGTACTGTACTAATTTTGCCTGCAACTTCGCATGCGCTTATTTATTGCAACGTACATATTCCTGTTTGTATTTATTTATATCAATTTAATATCGTATATTACATAGAAATATATGGCTTATTCTACTTCACTATTATAACTGGAAATGTAGCCTTGTTTCTTTACTGAAATTTTGCTTTTACGTTAGGAACACGATAGTTCAAAGCTACAATGAAGATAGCATTATCTATATATTGTTACATAAATATACATATACATGGGTTCAATATAAGACGCCTATATATGTTGCTCAGAAGTGTTACATATGACATCACGTTTTGTTAACACTCGACTTCCTGTATAATTCATGTAGGTACCAGAGAGTGAATTCGAAATAAGATTTAAAACGACATAACTCATGGAGTAGGAGTTTTTGGCGGGATTTTAATCTATCATGTATTGGATTTTATATTTTATTCATAATCTTGTGTTATTGGACTATATATTTTGTAAATTTGGTGGTGTTTTACGTAATATAGTTATTTTGTTGTGCATAAGTGATTTGAATGTAAAATAATACTACAGAGCATGAAATTCTGAGATGCCACAAAAACTCCCTGGAAGGTTCTAACAAGGGATCTACCATCTTTTTAGAATATTGATTCACACGACGCTTAATATTGAAATGTTCGTACAACGCTTGTAATAATATTGACAACTTGACAATGACAGTAATAATTGGAACGATTTATTGCCAAAAATAAAGTTAAAAAAAATCTCATGGGGTACTAAAACCCCATTGTAACACTGCCCTAATTTTTTATTGTTTCAATATTTACCTAACAGTTTTTTAACAGTGAACCGTCTGCAAACAATGTAATCTATGTTGGCTAACGCCTCGTTTCGTTACGTTACTCTAACATAACGGCCCGCGTTATCGTTCGAGATAACGTATCGGCAGTGTTCGTTCCACTGGCGGAAGCGGCGCGCGCGCTTCGTTCGAGTTCCTATTTTAAAAAATAAATTGAGAAGTGCCGTTTCGAATTTCGAACGTTTTCTTTTTAATCTCGCCTATCAGTATTGCAGTTCGCGTGTAAGTAGGTTTTATTTTATATTTTTACTTAATTCTATAAATCAAAAACCTTAAAATGTGTTCTTTATTAAATTATTCAGTTCTAAAGTTAGTTGAGTATATTTGAATGATGCTTAAAACATTTGTCTTGTTAGTGTTAAATAATGATGATTTGAATTTAACGCGATTTCACATTCTATTTCTTTTTTATTAACATATGTTGTCAATATTGCAGTACCGTACGTACGGCGTCATCAAATGATAAGAACACTATATACTAGTTATTTAAATGTGTTTTATAAGACGTGGAATTTCACATAGAAAAACTTAGTATAAGAACAAATGTGTTATTTAAGGGTTAATTATATATTTTATAATATTTTTTTGTAATCATATTTAGATATATTTTATTAGTATTCTAAATAATCTGCATGTTGTATGTATGTTTCAATGTTTATACACATGTAAGAATCGAAGCGGTCACGGTTGAGTTGGTAGCTTGTTCGGACACCGCGTCAATAGGCGCAGGTTTGAATCCTTGTCACTGGGTCGGAGCATTAAGTGAAGGAAAAGATCGTGGTGAAACCATATCATGATGGCAGGATTTTTTTTCCTAAACCGCTGGCTAGCTACCACCCTCGAGTTGAACTATCGCCGAGCAACTGATGACGTGATTCGGCAACCGCATTTGAGAGCCATGGATGGATTCGTACATACGACATTTTTGTCGTGACAACGTCTTATAAATCGATTCCTTCCGGCTGCACCCGCATGACTTAGTGTACGGCCTGAGTAAATATGCGTTCGGTGGGTCGTGCAGCGTCCAACGGCGACGCTCGTGCTCCACTTAGGACACTTACATGTTAATACATTTGTTTGAATCGAACGCTGCACGCCCCGCAATGCTGACGCTCGGTTTAAGCGTTCACTCTGGCCGTACACTTTTATAGGGCGTGAGTGAATATGCGTTTGGCAGGGCGTGCAACGTCCAAGAGCAACGCTCGCGCGTCTCTCAGGACACCTACGTATTAATGCATATATTTGAAACGAACGCCGCACGCCCCGCCACGCTCCGCACTCGTTTTGAGCGTCCACTCTGAACGTACACCTATTGTCACGTTCCGTCTGAGCGCTCGGTGCAAGCGGGAATGCGGAACAAGCGACAGAGAGGCGCGATAGGCCTAAGCATTCGGCTTCTATAGCATCTATCTCTCTTCCTCTCTATCGGCCGATGCGTTCGAGTCGTTATCACGTTAAATTATCGTCCGTTTATAGGCAAATTTTTTCTTTGTTTTTTAACGCCCGATGCGTGGGTAAATTTCGCTATTAATATATTGAGTAATATAATTCGTTGTTTTCTCAATATATTTATGTGTGTGGCGTGTGACCCGGTTCGTGCAATATCGATAGATTTAGTTTGCGTTGTCGATGGCAATGTTAATAGGGGCCGTTGCAACAAAATGACCTTATTCTCAAACTATATCGAGATTTTCGATGACTCTACAATAGTTTAGACATTTTGAAATGTGATATAACATTTATAATGAAATTATTATTTTCTTAAGTGATATTATATAGTGGGTTTGTTTGTTTGTTTGTTCGGAGAATAAGGAACGTGAAACGTCTAAGCGTGACACTATAGCTGCTATTTCACTTCCCGTATAATAGTATTACCTGACTAAGGAAAAAAAATACAGTGATATGTTATAGCTGTATTGTATTTGGATGCTGTTTTATGTCAAAAATACTTTTGAAGTTATACTTCTTTTGGTGCGTTAGAGTAAATTTTTCGATGTGCGCGCTCACCGTCATGAAAAACCGACACTCTGAAGTTAGCTATAGTCAACATTTTGTTTTTCTGTATTTGTTGTTTGTATTTCCTTGTATTAAATTTTCAATGTTTTAAATACCTTTTTTCTATTGTTAGGGTCGATTTTTCTACTTTTTTTATATCATATAGGAGGCAAACGAACATGCGGGTCACCTGTTGTTAAGCGATCACCGCCGTCCATAGACACTAGTAACCCCAGAGGAGTCGCAAGTGCATTGCCAGTCCGTGCTTGGGGGTATGGAGAGAAAGGGAGAGGGGAAGGGAGATGGGAGGGGAGGGGAGATGAGTCTCCTGCGTTCTCATTGACCGAACGAAACGCAACAATGCAAGCATTGTTACTTCACGTCGGTTGTCTGTGGGTCGGGTGGTGCTACCCCGGACGAGCCGACACATTCATGCTGAAACCAATAATAGCTTCAGCGTGGGTCTACCACCTACCCTACCTACAAACGTAGAATAAAGCGCAAGAGAAATTTTTTTATCTTGTTACGCCAAAGAAGTATAACTTCTAACGCGTGTACATACACACACACACTTTTATTTTATAATGTACCTGCATTTGCCAGCCAATGGTTAGTAAAGAATAAAGAAATAAAACTAACGCGTCTAGGTTTTTTGGCAGCCGCATCAAATTTATTGTGATATGAAATCGTATTTGACACATTTCCAGGATGTTTTTTTTTATATTCATCACACAAATAGATTTAAGATTTAACTAGCGATCGCCCAGGACTTGCCGCTTTACTATTCTTTCGGAAACGTTTTAGTATATTCGATATTAAAGAAGCAAGCAGTTCCTCTATTTCTTCGGGCGTATTTTTTGCCAATCTATTCTTCTATACTAATACTTATTACTAATGATATTATAAAGAGGTAAAGTTTGTGACGTTATAGTCGTAGAGAATAATGTCACGAACTATTAGTCCGAGTTGAAAAGTTCTTTCAGTGCTATATAGCTCATTTATCGCGAAAGGTTATAGGCTCTATATCATCACGCTAAGACCAATAGGAGCGGAGCAACAATGAAGATCGTTTCTAAATCGTTTTTTTTCCTCCTCATGAGAGCTTTCGATGCGTGTTAGAGTTAGCCCAAATTAACTATTCTGCGCGAATGAAGACGCGGGCAAAGGCTAATTTATTGTAAAACGTATATATATCCTTCCCAGGGTACCACGTTACCTCTATACCAACTTTCTTTGCTATCGGTTTACGGGTTTAGCTGTGAAAAGAGGATAAACAACGTTACTTTCTTATTTATAGGATACTAGCTTCTGCCAGCGATTTCGTCCGCGGGGATAAGTTACTTTGGCCTGACAATAACGCGCAGTGGAAACTCTCAAAAGGAAAATAAAATGCCCGATTTTGAAACATTCTTCATTGGTGCTCCGCTCTTATTGGTATTAACGTGGTGACATACAACCTAAGGCTTCCTCTATAAATGAGCTAGCTACCTAACACATTTTTCAAATCGGACCAGTAGTTCCTGAGATTACCCCCTAAAACGTCACAAACTCAAAAACTTTACCTCTTTATAATATTAGTGTAGATAATATAGACTAGTAACACTTAATAATAATACTTAATTAACAGCGCCACCTAGCGACGAGTTATGATAAAATAGAAAACATAAAAATCGTATAGTATAATATTTAATATAGTCACCTGAATGTATTAAGTCCATTTACTTATCTACTTTTCTCTCGTACTTAAGTCGCGTCGTCATTAAAATTACAATAACTTTTGATAGAGTGAAACTATATTAATGAAACAAAGACTACATGTTACTCGAAGGTATGCTTTATAGTATTCTTAAAAATATTTTCATCATAAATACAGTACTTTAACAATGATGCGTGTTCAAACTAACAGACAGACATTTCTAAAATTGTAATGTGTTTTATTACTAATTCCTATACACGTGCAACATTTTTTTTTTACAAAAATCTGAAAAGACAGACAAGATTTACAGTCTTATTATACGCATCAGTAGCCACATTCCATTGATCAGAGCTTTAACTACGAAAAACATTTTTTTTTTTAACTTCGAACAGTAATTAAAATTCTAAAACACGCGACGCAGTATATACCTGTTTATATAAAGACTTCAATAAACACATAAACAAACAGGAAAAAAAAACAAATAAACTTTTTAAAAGACGTATAATCTAATCTCCCTGCTCGCTCTGACACGATAACGTAACGTCGTGATGCGAGTGTAAATATTGACATGTTATAATCTGGTTTCACCTTTACTTTTCACTTACGACACCGTGCAATGTGAATCTATTTTCAATTTGCATAATACTCAACTAACGCACTATTTATAGCGCGAGTCCTAGAAGAAATTCTCCCCTAAGTTTTTCAACGAAATTCCTACTTTTTATTTGTCGTTGATTAAATACCAAAGAGCCACAAACGAAAATTACATCTATTGCAGATATGTCATTTAAAGTTCTGTTTCTTTTCTTATATTGTTTTATCTTACACTTGCCCCTGCCCGCGACTACATCCGCGTATTAATACTTTGGGCAAACGCTAACACGCAGCGAAATTTTTCAAGAGGGAAAAAACATCCCGATTTTGAAACATTTTTCATCTGTTCTCCGCTCTTATTGGTCTTAGCGTGATGATGTACAGCCTGTAACCATTCTCGATATATGAGCTATATAACACTGAAAGAATTTTTTGAAATCGGACCAGTAGTTCCTGAGATCACCCACTACAACGTCACAAACTTCACCTCTTTATAATATTAGTATAGATAAGTTTTAAGCATGCCATATATGGTTAGAAGCGTATTTTTAAACAGCTTATAATGCTATATTACCATTGCATATTGTAAAACAAAGTTGTCTGTCACGTCTGTCTGTGTGTCTGTGAGCGATCAACTCAAAAACTATTGAACGAATTTTCATGTGGTTTTCACCAGTAAATAAAGTGACTGTCCCAATGTTATAATTTCACATTATAGCATGCAGTATAACGATCTGTGTATATGTAATATTAATATTGTGTATTGAGTTTGTGCAGCCCACCATATGTTCAATTAATTCATGTTGTATATAAAAAGGTGTATAGTTTTTTTTTATTGTAGCATGGCAAAATGTCTGCACTATGCCTGATGGTAAGCACAGTGCAATCCAAAAATAATAGCGACCACCGATTGACACACTATCCATCGCCGGTCGCCACTATCATGCCGGCCGGCCTGCAAAAAGTTTGATATGCACAGGCTGATCCCGAAACGCGACCCTCAGAAGCGAATCATTATTACGGGCTTTTTCGCCAAATACATGGTGGTTGCGACCCAGTCAGGCTGTAAAACCTTACCACCCCGCTTTTGCCATTGCCTCGTTCGTTATTCAGCAGGGTGCACCACGCGCAGGTGAGTTTGGCTTGGGTGTCTCAAGTCGTATGATGTTATTTGACACCCCTTACACCCCAGCTCTGAGTGCAAATAGATGTGAAAATATGACTAATGTTAATAAGTTTAGTAGTTCGGTGAACCTGTAAAGACCTTGCGAGGTCAATAGCGTAGTCAGTTCGAAAATAAAAGGTCAATAGCGTAGTCAGATGGAAAAAAAAAGGTTAGAAATTTCAAATTGCAAATTATAATAAATTAAATACTCCATACAAAAATATATCTAAAAAGGAACACAGTTATTCGATTGTTTGGAGTTTAGACTTCTGTCGGCAGTCCTTATAACTGTCTCGACATTTTTGTCTATTGTAACAAAGATCCCACTTCCAATGTCAAACTCAGCGGTACGCGTGTTCGGACCCCGTTCGACATAATCTCGAATCCGACATGAAGCCGGAGCTATCGAACGGACAAGAGATTTATTCCGCGCTTCGACGTCTGCGATTGTATTCCTTATTTCTATCCGATTATTTAAAAAAAAGATAATGTTTCCTTTTTCTTAGATTATCTTAGTACTATTTCTAAGCTAACTTGGATAGCTGCCATCCTTAACTTTAAAATTTGTTATTAAACTCCTATTGGTGGGTTCCGGAAACTGCATCTGAGAACTAATTCCTCTAGTTTTAATATGTTTACTATCTTAGAACACCATCGTTATATGAAATTTGATGACCAATTGATCAAACGTTAAAGGCGGCCACATGCATACGGAACTGCGTTTCGAAATATCGCAATGTGTGTTGTGACTCGTACAAAATCTATGAAAGAGATGCATTCGGAACAGTTTTTTTTCCGTGCGAGATTCCGGACGCACAGAAGTCCGCATCGAAAAATATAACGAACGGAAAACTATTGTATGTATGTATGTGATAGGTCCATAGATTTGTATGGATTTACTGCGTTCGAAATCCCGATTTGAAATATAGAATCCGTATGTATGAGGCCGCACTAAAACAGGTAATGTCATAATGTAATAGAATTATGAAATGTACTAATTTTAATTTGTTTAATGACGTCATAGCTTCACTTTAAATACACATATATAAGATTAAGGAGTGTCCATTGTTTGTACGGGTTTTTCTCGGAAATGCGTAAACCGATATTGATAAGGCTTGTAATGATAGATCGAGGATTTATCTGGATATTATTTTGGCTTTATGTCGTTACGCTTATCTATTGATGGATTAAGCAGTTTAGGTTAAATTAAACAGATGTAAATTGAAATGGGTAAAAGTTTTGTAGAGATTTGCCTACATATTATACGTATATAATATAACTTTTTTTTTCGAAATGTCTACGCTATTGACCCAGTAAGGTCTTAAAAGCTTCACCGGACTACTAAGGCGAGCGCTTAAGGCACTCAGCCGATTCCATTCTGGCAACCAGCTCAAGGGTGCACGGCACACCTCGGCCTGGCTGTTGCCTGTTGCATGCAAAATCGCGACCTATCTTAGCTAACCTAGCTAACTATTCATATATGTATGAGTTGTTGAAACGTATATGTGTACCAAGCATACACGCCTCAACAACTCCTCCATATATATATTATCGGAAAATTGAGAGTTTTTCAGTTCGATAAGGGAAAAAAGTAAACCCTTCCACTTTCATGTGTAAGCGTGTAGGCGTGCACGTGTGTGGGGGTGATCGTGTAGTGTTGTAGCAGTGATGTATATTTATGTGTCACCGTATCGCGTAAGCGACGCACTCAAGGGCTCCCTAGCGAGGTATCGAACCTAGGCTTGAGCCGCTGCCGTGGGAGGCCTAATTGGGTAAATATAATATAACTTGAAACGTATCGTCATAGGGTTATGATTATTCGATGTAGAATTTCTCATAGAAGGTTCTAGAATACTTACTTTTTTGATTGAACTTTTGCATTTTTTTTACGTCCAATATAACGGGCGAGAGTCAATTAATGCAGTAATAACGATAGACTAGCAATGAAAAAAAATAAGGTGTGTCGTAAAGACACACGATAGAAGTGAAACTTTTGTATCATAATAAAACATTTTAACTAAAAAGATACCAACGTAACGCGGTGTTTTCAGGCTATCACCCATCCAAGTATTGCTTAACCTCGGTGATTAGATGAGAACAGGAACACTCTGCCCAACACAGTGTTTACCCCCCATCATTTGTCATCGCACATAAATAGTAGCCGATCAGAATCGCAAAGCCCTCCCATAAAGAGTTCCATATTAAAAAAAAGCAAACAACTAATCCAGATAGGACATTTGCTTTGAAACAACAAAATATATTTTTACTTGTATAAAGTCGCGTGCACCAGTTATTATAGACAAAGCCGTTGATATAAGGTAGTCTGTGATAAAAAAGAAGATGATTTATGGTCGCAAATAAATCGTTATATAGCTATCTTGAAACACAGATGAACTGTCGGGTTAAGACCCTGCAACAATGCATTCGTTCTTTGCACCGATATATCATCTCATATCTACACACATATGCAGCAAAACATTACCTGCAAATAGCAGTACGCCGCGAATGCTCGATATGGACGTGACACTTATTATCAGTGTTTCGACTTTTATCCCGCAAAAGTCGAAAACGTTACACTATATGAAATGTCGATTCGACTTTTATAATGTCTTCGCAGATTTTACTCCTCGTACTTAAATTATCAATCCAAGTATAAAACCCAGTAGGGAAGTTTTTGACTGTAGATATATCAACCTATGATATACATAGAGATATAACCTTTATCTGAATGATTTAAAGTTGTTTCACGGCTCAATTACGTAATCTATTGTCATAAAATTTTGCACACACATTGTCAGAAAAGGGCATATGATAATCGCAGTCATTCAAAAAGAGCGCTGTCCCTATGGATAGGTACATTAAAGCGACCAAAACCGCGGGTAAAAACTAGATGTGTATGTTTCCGAAATTATCGTCAGAGAGGATAAAATTTATATTATCTGAGTCTATAAATATATTTACCACTAATATAATAGTTTTAAAATATAACAACAAAACCTTACGTCAGTGGAAGTTTTATAAAAATCGATACAGCTGTTGTATTATAAACTAGTTAGCTTTTGTATAAGAAAACAAGATCACAATATCCAATACTCAAATTTTATTATCACACGTCGATAAACAAACGACCAAGATATCGTTCGATAAAATGTCGACCTACTTTTCAGTTGGAATAATCCCAACTCGAATCAATCATTCATTGATCTCGATCAATCATTATTTTATTGCGTGTCATCAAGATAGTTTTGTAGTCATTGGTCAGTGAATGATAAAATATCTAATTTATCTCGAGGAATATGGGTATTACAGAGAAATAAAGAGACATTCATACTTTTTCAGCTGTACTATATGTGTGTTTAATACACAAAATCAAAATATTTTTTTTTTTCGATCTGACTACGCTATTGACCCAGCAAGGTCTTAACAGCTTCACCGAACTACTAAGGCGAACGCATAAGGCATTCAGCAGATTTTATTTGACAACAAGCTCAAGGGTGCACAGCACACCTCGGTTTGGCTGTTGCCTGTTGTATGTAAAATCGCGACCTATCTTAGCTAACCTAGTTAACTATTCATATATGTATGACTTGTTGAAACGTATATGTGTACCAAGCAAGTACCTAAACAACTTTTATAGATATTTCGTATCGGATAATTTTCTGCACTATTTCAGTTCGATAAGGGACAAAAAAATAAACCCTTCCACTTTCATGTGTAAGCGTGTATGCGTGACGTGTGTGAATGTGATATGTGTAAATCACTTTATTCAATTTAGGCCCTAAGAAGGCACTCATGAACATCAAAACTCCTACCGATTCGGAAACAACCCAGTCATCAAGAAGAACCGGCAAGAAAGTCGATCTGGTTTATCTTTTAATCAAATATCTAACATTTAGAATATATTGGGTACATATCAGAAACGTTTTTAATGGATGCACAGAGATGAGTCAATTCTAGACATCACTATCGTTCACATACTGATCCACTGTATAATAGCCTTTTGACACTAAAACCCGCTTGACATGGCGCTTAAATTCACAATCCGGCAAATCAGTAATATACTTTGGGACTTTGTTATAAAACCTCACACTATTTACCAAAGAACTGTTACTGGTTTTACTAAGTCTAAAACATGGGACAACCAGTTTGTCACAGTTCCTAGTATTTAGATTACGCCGGTTTTTTTTACGAAATCCAGCTTTTCAAGGTTCTTACGAACATAAAAACATCTGGTTTAAATATCTCGATTAAAAATCATATATCTTTCTTTTTGATTAATTAAATCTATACTAATATATAAAGCTGAAGAGTTTGTTTGTTTGTTTGTTTGTTTGTTTGTTTGTTTGTTTGGTTGAACGCTATGATCTCAAGAACTACAGATCCGATTTAAAAGTTTCTTTTAGTGTTAGATAGCTCATTTATCGAGGATGGCTATAGGCTACATATCATCACGTTAAAACCAAAAGGAGCTGAGCACTAATGAAGAATGTCTCAAAATCGGGCTATTTTGGAAGCTTCCGCTGCGTGTTAATGTCAGTATTATATGCGTTGCCATGGTAACGCGATAACATTCTATCAAAAATATTTTCATGGTTTATTTTGTATTCCTATTCAAAAAGTTTATTCTACGTTAGTTTTCTTTTCGATTTTTAATTATACGTGTTACGTTTAAATAGCAAACATTTCGTAAGTTTATTTTGTGTTGTTATTCAGAAAGTTTAGGAGTAATAATATTCGTCCAATAAGACAGTCGAAGGAATTAATCCATACAGCCAATTCTGAAGTTGTTAATTTAGGTAATTGTTATGTATTCTTTAGCCAGTTTTCTTTTATGTCTAAGTTAATGAAAAGGTATAAGCGCGTAATCCTCTATATAATATTTCGTAAATTTTTATCTTCTTAATTTTCAAAACCAATTCATTTCACTTACGCACAATAAACAAACATTAAATTACATAAAACGCCGCCAATTTCCATAACATAGAGTCAAGTAACACAAAATTATGAATAAAATATAAAATCCACTGCATGACAGAATGAAATTCCGCCAAAAACTCCTCAAAAAGTTTATTGTACGTTAGTTTTGTTTCCAATTTTTGATTTGTGATATATTATGTATTATAAAAATAAAGTGTGTGTGTATGTAATATTAAAATAAATACTTTTTGGTGAATACATACAAAGATCTGTGGTGCTACAAAAATCAACATTTTTTTTATTCTGTCGATATGTCTCTTTGTTTATTTGTTCAGAGTAATCTCTAAAACAGCTGCGCCTATTTGAACGTTTTTTTTTTCTTAGAAATGATTACGCTATTGACCTAGCAAGGTCTTATCAGCTTCACCGGACTACAAGTAATATTTGAACGAGAATTTTACGGGCAAATAAGTAACTAATTAGCTATTTTATTTTAAGCTAGCGGGTTCAGCAGATATTGCCTGCCCTTATAATAAGACAAACTATACCGAAACCTTGCCCTAGAATCATTTTATATATTAATGAAAACGACATGAAGATGTAGTTTTTGATCTTATCGCGAACAGACATATAGATAGACGTGGAACAGGACTTTGTTTTATACTACGTAGTGATGAACTGTTATCCGTTATTGTAGATGATGTGCGTGTCATACTTACAAATATGTTTGAAAGAGTATTATTGTTATTTACACATCTAATAATATTTTTTAATATTTTTTTAATAAATTCAAAAAACGCGTGCGGAGCCGCGGGTAACAGCTAGTAAATAATAAAATCATAAAATTTAAAATCATATTAATAATGATATATTTTTGTTATGTTAAATTTATTTTACTAACTTTTTCTGATTTAGGCAATGTCATTTAATGCTATAAAAATTTTACCTTTAAGAGATCTATTTTTGTAAAGTTTCGCGTTGAGAATTAGCTGATACCTGTGACTTTGTTTATTGCTTTAAAAACATATCTTACGTACAAACGAGTAAATATAAGCACCACACCGCTTGCACGACTTATTCACAGCAAGAAAATAAACAACTCAGCGCGTAATGCTTCTAAAAATCTTATTTTATTAAAACTTTATAACAAAACACACAATCAAGACACCTTGACCATTTTTAGATAAGAATCAAGTACATAATAAGTAAAACTAACATTTTTCTTCGAAAATCATCGGGAAGTTGGTATACAGTAGTTTTTGCATGATACATCTACGACTACCTTCATTAATTTATTTGCATTATGACAAGATACTTAGAAACTATCATTTTTATTTTGTTTTATCTATTTATACAAATGTATTGTAATTATAACTTTATTATTATTGTTATTATATAATAGATTATGTTAATTTTCATTACGGAACATAATGTTACTTTTCAAGCGATAATTATATTTAAATGAACGTTAGTGACTGCTGCAGTTAATAACCGTGTTGCAGCCACTAGCGCTCACCGCCGGACAACACTTTAAACAATTTAAATAATAAAAATACAGTATTAATATAAAATAGCATAAAACCAAATGACTAAATTATTGAACTCAAAGTCGATAGATATATCGAATATGTTGAGAATATGTTCATCGAGTAACAAATATCGTAGAGTGCTAATAATTTAGAAAAATATGTGCCTACTAGCGCTTACTTTGCTTTTATGGGTATATGTTTACGTGCCTTGTCGAGATGTGGGGCCATTGCTGTGTAATATTCTATTATTTGATACCACGTCATCTGATAGTTTTCATACGTACGTACGTACGGACATGTTTATTATATCTAGTTACAAGTTATTCCTTTTCGGAATCGACTCGCAGACCTCATACTGAGCGATGATATACGAAACCAGTAACTTAGAAAGTCATTGCGCATTTGTTCGGAGAAGGTCTCTATTCTTGAAAAGGTTAATGAGATTTATGTCACATATCACTGTTTCTAATCGACAAATCGAAATAAACTATTAATCGTTCATATGGCTATTGTTGCTGTTGATTTGTGCTGTTTATGTCGTCATGTTGGAGCTTCAATTGAAATCATATTTAAGTTAATAGTTAAATTTTGGATAATTAATTACTGTTGGAACGAAGTTCCTTATCGCGCGTTGTGAAAGGGGGCTAGACGGAAAAAATTCTTACGAAAAGTTGTCACGACACTTTTTGCTATAGTAAGCTATTGTAAGCTGTGCGGCGTCGCATGTTTCTCTGTCTGTCTCTCTCTTTCTTATAGAAAGCAAGTCAGATATTTTCATTTCTATTTCACATTGAACAGTGTGGTGTCGCGACGATTATTTTTGTTGAGTGTATACAGGTTTTTTGTAAATAATAAATAATAAAAAATGATAATAATAATGATCCCAAACATAAGTTTCCTACTTCAGTTACCACAAGCCAATTATTACGAAAATTGAGCCTACTGATTAAGTTTATATAACATTATATTTGTTAATAATAAAAAAAATATTATTATAACTTAAAAAA
>JACEII010000113.1:159433-171922 GCA_014332785.1 Antheraea mylitta
GTTACAAGTGCCTAGGTGTAAGTTATAAAATACATTTTAATCAATTTTAAAAATTACCGTATGTATGAATACGCGTCACTGCTAAAATACTGTGTTCATGATAACATCTCTACAAGAAAATCATTAAGCATATATTCGAGTAACATTTGGTCTTTGTTTCATTAAAATCGGTTCACTCTAACAAAAGTTATTATAATTTTAATGACGACGCGACTTAAGTAAGAGAGAAAAGTAAATAAGTAAATGGACTTAATACATTCAGATGACCTTATTAATCTCTGTTACACGATTAGGCCTCCCACGGCAGCGGTTCAAGCCTAGGTTCGATAAATTTACATCACTCCTACAACACTACACGATCACCCCCACACACGTGCACGCCTACACGCTTACACATGAAAGTGGAAGGGTTTACTTTTTTTCCCTTATCGAACTGAAAAACTCAATTTTCCGATAATAAATATATGGAGGAGTTGTTGAGGCGTGTATGCTTGGTACACATATACGTTTCAACAACTCATACATATATGAATAGTTAGCTAGGTTAGCTAAGATAGGTCGCGATTTTGCATGCAACAGGCAACAGCCAAGCCGAGGTGTGCCGTGCACGCTTGAGCTGGTTGCCAAAATAAAATCGGCTGAGTGCCTTAAGCGCTCGCTTTAGTAGTTCGGTGAAGCTATTAAGACCTAGCTGAGACAATAACGTAGTCATTTCGAAAGAAAAAAAGAACCAATGTTTTTAGCTCTCCTTTGAAATCAATAGTTTAATGGTTTTTTTATTAATTCCACGGCTAGTGTGTATATAGAATATTTGCAAGATATACGTACGACCTCACGAGTACATTGCCAATTTTACATAATATGTGATAAAATTGTAATAATAAATCTAGCGAATGTAACACAGTCGCAGACTCGCTCGGTACAAAAAATGTCCTTGACCGCGCCCGCGGACTTCACACGCTCGTGGTAACGACGCGACGCGCCGCGATCTAACGACGCCTAACGAACGACACGCGTTAAACGACTTCGGGTCAGAGAGAGACGGGCGGTGTAGTGCGACAGAGAGAGATATATAACCGGCTACGGGAACGCGTCACGTGTACGCTCATGCATAGAGCGCGTCAGTGTTGCCGTTTAAGAGATAAAAAAGTCTCCAGACGTCATTTAAAAAGTCGCTAGATTTTGATAAATATCGTACATAATTATTAAATCCGCCAGAAGTGGCTAAATGTTTCATAATATTTCATGGTAAAAAATATGGTGACAATTTCACTGTGATAAAACGAACAAAAGGCTTTAGTTGGATTAGTTATAACAACATTTAGTAACGTTTATAACTCTTCTTGCTGTTTTCATTCTGGTCGACCCCGAGACCGAACGTCACTCTGGTAGGGAAATTCCAAAAACAACATCAGCAATTCATGCTGTTACCAGTAATTACAATTAAATTAGTACCAAAATACTTAAATATCTTCAATATTCAATTAGTCGCTAGAAGTCGCTAATTTTTTTTTAAGTCGCTAGATTGAAAAATACAAGTCGTTAA
This sequence comes from Antheraea mylitta, assembly GCA_014332785.1. Lineage (NCBI taxonomy): Eukaryota > Metazoa > Arthropoda > Insecta > Lepidoptera > Saturniidae > Antheraea > Antheraea mylitta. The sequence goes on from JACEII010000113.1 coordinate 160,980, forward strand.
ACATGGCCAAAATCCGCTAGCTAGATCTAATCTAGACAAAGTCGCTAAAACGGCAACAATTGAGCGCGTCGTCTACAATTTATTATACTAGTAGCTGTGCCCGCGACTCCGTCCGCGTGGATGCTAATGTGAAAAACAGGGACTAATTAAATCATCTGAATATATTAAGTCAATTTACTTTTCACCTTTTGTCTCGTACTTAAGTCGCGTCGTCATTAAAAACTACAATAACTTTTGATAGAGTGAATCGATGTTAATGAAACAAGGACTAAATGTTACTGGAGGATATGCTTTATTTTCCTTGTGGAGGATTTATCCTGAACGCAGTACTTTAGTAGTGATGTGTGTGTTCTTATAAATAGACAGACAGATATTTTTTTAAATTGATTGAAATATATTTTATTTGTTATTCCTAGCTACCTTCAACATTTTTTTTTAGATTTTAGATTAACATTCTTATTATATGTATACAACACTAGCCCCCGCACGTGACATCGTCCGCGTAGTAATATTTACTTTGGGCTAACGCTAACACGTAGCGGAAGCTCTGAAGAGGAAAAAGAATCTCGATTTTGAAACATTTTTCCTCGGTGCTCCTATCCTATTGGTCGTAGCGTGATGATATATAGCCTATAACCTTCCTAGATTAATGAGGTATATAACACTGAAAGGATTTTTCAAATCGGACCAGTAGTTCCTGAGATTACCCCATACAACGTCACAAACTCACAAATTCACAAAACTTTACCTCTTTATAATATTAGTATAAATAATAATAACCCATTCTAAATTTCCTAAAAAATCGTGACGTATCGACAAATTCAAAAGCAGTGTGGAAGAATTACGAATCTATAGTTCGTTATTTCGTTAGGCGTTTAACGGCGCGTTCGCGTCGACAATGAGTCACGCGACCGGAATATAGATGATTACATACGAAGTCATTATTATCTCTAGCATCACTTCATTGAATTATCACATTTAACTCTATGTAAATAGAGTCTAATTTTCTCTACAGGTATCTCTGTAAATTAATTTCAGCTCTATTTTCATCGGGATTACAGTCCATTTTTGTTTCACACCGAAAAAAATCGACGGTCAATATTTATCTAACAATCGACCTTGGGCATTACGGTTTTAAGAGTCATTCTCTCTTGTAGCGTTTATCGGAGTAACGAAAAAGGTTTTCCTGTTAGTACAGAGTTCGTTATACATATTTTCAGAGCCTAAAATACTTCGTACTCTTTCAGTACACGTGTATAATTTGAATTGAGTGATACTGTGTTATAAAAGGCTGCACGTATTTCAGTCGTACGTGTATTAATTATTGAGCCGGTTGTGTCGTGAACAAAACGTTTACTAAAGCTGTGTGTACAGGTGAGTTTTTTTGACACGTTGACAGCGGCACTATTTTTTCATGTGTTTTCATTCCTGCGGCATGGGATGCTCAATACCTCGTAGAAAAATTATCATAATGGCGATACGGGGTTATTAAAGTAGATAGTCACCTGTATTCTGTTTTTCAATAGGGTATATATATATTTATTTCTTTGCTACAATCAATCAAATGTTACAACCTCTGCACGACACCGCAAGGAAGGCACATACGAGGCGTATTAGACCTCGTTCCTCATTTAACGTGTTAATCGATTGACTGTTACATGCTCTTTATTTTATACATGTAAAAATAATTCTATTGTTTCGTGTTGTTTTTTTTTTTTTAATTTCATCATAATCTTTTACCGAATTTATTGGCTCTATGTAAGTGTGTAAAATATAAGTCAACTGTATTATAAAAGGCTGCACGTATTTCAGTCGTACGTATATTAATTACGGACTCGGTTGTGTAATAAACGTTTTCTTTACTAACGCTGTATGTACAGGTTGATTTTTTTTAAATCGATCAACTATTACGTGTCCGCGACTTTGTTCATATAAAATTAATTGCGTCTTTTTTTATTGTAATTTATTTCGTCATATTCTTTTACCGATTTTATTAACTCTATTTAAGAGAGTAAAATATACTGGAAAAATCCTGTGTTAGTGTTTATATAAATACAGTTATAGAGGTGTCTGACGCCGTATCACGCAAAAGCTGATAGAAATATTTTGATAATTTTTTTTGTTACTTTTACAAAACTATAATTTTTTGATGCACTATGCGTTCATCGATACGTCTTTTCTTGACATAGAAAAATGGGGCAAGCGGTGTTTATTGTGTTTCTCTGTGCATAGAATAAAATTGTGTAGTAATTGAAATTTTGCGTACACGTTGTCAAGATTATAAAGACTAGCTGTGCCCGCGACTCCGTCCGCGTACAGTCTTATGTACAACAAATATGATTAATAAAGTCATCTGAATGTATTAAGTTCATTTACTTATCTAGTTTTCTCTCGTACTTAAGTCGCGTCGACATTAAAATTACAATAACTTTTGATAGAGTGAACCGATGTTATTGAAACGAAGACTAAATGTTACTCGAAGATATGTTTTGATTTTCTTAGTTTGTATCGTGAACACAGTATTTTATTAGTGATGTGTGTCCAAACAAGCAGACAGACATTTCCTACATTGATTGAAATGTTTTTTTTTTTTTATATAAATGGTACAGACACGTTAGATTTATTTTCTTATTATATATATATATAGACAGATGTATGGGTATTTTAGGTATAGAAAAGTTACTTTTAGAGCGTAATTTCAACACGTCACATCGATGTTAGTACTGTTTTAGCAGTACGTTTAGAATTACGGGCTGTTAATAAAAAGAATGCATGTGTTTCGTACGAACGTGTTATCTCTAACGTCGTGTAACGAATCGTCTCCGTTGTCAGTAATGGATAACGCGTGTTTATCTCACGATAACGTTCGACAGGCTCGATAAAATGGTTCTATTCAATTCTTGTTAGCGACTCTCTATTAATTGTAGTCCGGTGAAGCTGTAAAGACCTTGCCAGGTCAATAGCGTAGTCAGTTCGAGGAAAAAAGAAAAAAAAACTATTAATTACGTAAATTGTTTAGGGAGGGAAGGTAGTCACACTGAATCTCGCTAAATCTCACGCGGGAGAGAGAGAGGGTTTTGGCAGATATTATTTTTGTCTGTGGTAAAAAAAATGTGTAAAAATATTAGAAAATCAGATCAATTTAAGGTAAAACATGTTAAATGTAAAAAAAAATATTATTGCGAAATATAGTGTGCAGTTTACGCGAGGTAGTAGTTAAACATTGAAACGAAAAGCGAGAAGAAAGTATGCCTCACTGTTCTCCAATACTCGAAGGCAAGCGAGACTCTTAACTCACAATTTTTTTAGGCGGTAGAGTAAAGCTCTAACTGGTTATAGCATGAATGGGTCGGCTCGTCCCCGGTACTGCCACCCGACCCAAAGAAACATCGACGTGAAGTAACTGTGCTTGCATTGTTGTGTCTCGTTCGGCCAGTGAGAGCGCCGGAGGCCCACCTCCCTTTCAGCCTTTCCCTTGCCCTCCTTCTTCCCCCATACACAGGCTGGGAACACAGTCGTGACTCCCCTGGTGTAACTACTGTCTACAGACTTTTTTTTTATATAACATAGGAGGCAACCGAACAGACGGGTCACCTGATGTTAAGTGATCACCGTCGTCCACAGATACTTGTAACACCGGGGGAGTCACAAGTGCGTTGAAAGGCTGCGTTGGGTGATGGGGGAGAAAGGGAAAAGGAGAGGGAGAAGGTGAGGATAGGTAGGCCTCCAGTACCCTCACTGACCGAACGAAACGTAACAATATAAGCACGGTTACTTCACGTCGGTTTTCTGTGAGATGGTGGTACTACCCCGGACGAGCCGACCCATTCATGCTGAAACCAATAGCTTCAGCGTGGCTTTACCACGGTGGTGATCACTGAACACCAAGTGACCAATCTCTTCATTTGTCCTCTTTGTTATATTGAAATAAGAGAACTGTTCACACTCTACCCGACACGGTGTTTACCCCCACAACTGCATCGTCACACAAAAATGTTACGGATTAGAATTACTAAGCGCTCCGATAAGAATTGACACTTGAAAGAAAACAATTCATCGGCAATCCTCCGCTGTGATATCGGCCTTCAAACTTCTCTGCGTCTGAGACACATTGTCTAATCTCGAAATATAACAAACTCAAATGAAAGTCACTCTCCTAAGGGTGCCAACATCATTGGAGTCACGCAAAAATGTTGCGAAACAGAATTTTAAACCCCTCCTATATGAAATCTTATTTTAAGAAAATTCTGTTCCCATATAATGGTTTAAATCTACATTAATGCACGCAAAGTCACATGCAAGAGCTAGTGAATAAATATAATTGTTAGTTTATACAGAAAACTAACTTTTCCCGCGACTTCATCTGCGTGGAATAGTTATCTCGGGCTAACGCTAACACGCAACTAAAGCTCTCAAAAAGAAAAAAAACGGTTTTGACACATTCTATATCCTCCTTAGTATGATGATATATAGCCTTCCTCGATAAATGGCTTATCTAATACTGAAATATTTTTTCAAATCGGACCAGTAGTTCCTGAGATTAGCGCGTTCAACCAAATAAACAAGTACTCAAGCTTTATAATATATAGTATAGACTAGCTATTTTTTTACGTGGGGAAATCCCTTATCGATACCCACCCTCCCGGGGGAGTGGATGGGTTATGTCCGACTCGCACGGATTAAAACCCCACGGTGTATCGACAGACCGTGATGTTGGGTCGGAAAGGGATCGTTCTCTAAACTAGCTGACCCATGTCCACTTCATTAGGCGGTTAACATTTTTCTTGTGATAAAATTATGAGTGTGATTCAGTTAGTTCTGAGTACTATGTATTTTGATAAAAATTCATAATTGTTGTTTATAATATGATCAATAAACACCACTTAATAATATATATTACTCTCCTAATGTAAAAAACTACTTTCTATGACTTTAATACAAAAGTTAGACATATGCGGTGTTATTACAAAAAAGTTAGATACTTGGTTTAAAAAAGGTTTCGTACGAAATGCACCGGGCTCGCCCGAGGTAAGTTATCGTTATCCTTTTTTGGCAAGTGTAACCAAAGCGAGACAACAGATAAGCAAGATGGCGAAACATACCGCGAGCGCGAATTTTTCGGGTTAATATAAAGCCTACGACACTCACGAATAACGTGACTTTCTCTCAATAAAATAATTTTTAAAATCCATTTAGTAGATCCTGAGATTACCACCTATAACCTCACAAACTCGCAAACATTACCTCTTTATGATGATGATGATTGGTCCTACCGGTTTCGGCCATGGCGAGCACTCTGACCCCTAAAGTTATTGCGTACTCGGAGGCCAGTAGTAGAAGCGGTCAGATGCGCAGTATATATTAAGGTGCACAAGTGTACGCGCAAAACACGGGTGCACATGCTCGTCCTTGTTCTTCTGGACCCAGTGGAACGGGGACCGTTACGACCAGAGAAGGACTCGGACAGATGGTGCAGTATCCCGATGAGAAAATACAAGGGGTCAGTACTATCTCACACTCCCTTAATCGCCTTTTACGATACCCACGGGAAGATATGGGGTGGTGCTATTCTACTCTGCCGGCACCACACAGCTAACCTCTTCCAGCTATACCTCTTTATAATATTATTATGGATAACACAAAAATAATAAGCAAACTTAAATCAGTACCAGCCTGTCCCTCGAAACAGAGCGTGCTCACGCGCACGCCCGCGTAACCACAGATCACGCCGCCGTGGTCTGGGGGTTAATTTCGCTCCCGCACACCCGATTAGGCCTCCCACGGCAGCGGCTCAAGCCTAGGTTCGATCCCTCGGTAGGGAGCCCTTGAGTGCGTTGCTTGCGCGATACGGTGACACACAAATATACATCACTGCTACAACACTACACGACCACCCCCACACACGTGCACGCCTACACGCTTACACATGAAAGTGGAAGGGTTTACTTTTTTCCCTTATCGAACTGAAAAACTCTCAATTTTCCGATAATAAATATATGGAGGAGTTGTTGAGGCGTGTATGCTTGGTACACATATACGTTTCAACAACTCATACATATATGAATAGTTAGCTAGGTTAGCTAAGATAGGTCGCGATTTTGCATGCAACAGGCAACAGCCAAGCCGAGGTGTGCCGTGCACCCTTGAGCTGGTTGCCAAAATAAAATCGGCTGAGTGCCTTAAGCGCTCGCTTTAGTAGACCGGTGAAGCTGTTAAGACCTTACTGGGTCAATAGCGTAGACATATCGAAAAAAAAAAAAAAGCGCAAACTTAACAGAATATGCGGACTGGTGCCTTACCCGATCGATATCTTTTACGCAATAAACAAGTAAGCGACATTATCTCTGCGGACGATTGAAAAAAAATGGTCAAAACACTTCATTCAAGTGGGTGTAAGTGTAACTCGGTCACTCGAAACGTACCGCTGCGGATATTTACAAAGTTGTTTAAGTGTTTACACGAAGTGTTGTCTGGGACACAGCGATAATTTATTAAAAAACAACTCCAATATCTGAGTTAAAGATTAGCCGTGAACGTGTTTGAGGTACGTCTTGGAATTAATACAGCAACAGTCTGACGGTAGACAGCCTAGAGGCACGTACTTTCCTCTGAACTCTCAAGTCCGGTGAAGCTGTTCATGTCTGTACAACAACGTAAGTTTTTTATCATAGTGTAACTTTGCGTGAGATGGCTTTTAAATTCAAATCCGTAATCGTTTTGTGTAAAGAAAAATGGTGCGAGTTATAACACTGTGTCGGGTATAAGACACCGGTTCCCATCCAATTACCATTAGCTTTTTGTAGTATTTTTTTCATTAAAATGTTTACCTGTAATTAAAAAAAAACACTTCTATCGCGTGTCTTTATGATATACCATGTTTTTTTTTATATATTTTAACGCTTCACGATTTGAATACGGTTTATATGATTAACAGTCCACGTTCACTCATCTTAGGGTCGTAATGAAAGGATCTCCTAGGCATCTCTTCAAATGTGTGTGTTGACTTCTTTACAGTGGAAAGTCTACTAATATATCTAAAGCTAACAAAACACGTCTTTTTTTGTTCGTATTTTTGACAAGAGGGTTTTTACAGACTAAAAATCTTAGAATTTATGTTTCCATGGGCAACGGGTTTTAATAAACGATCAACAAATATTATTCGTCATAATATACTTTACTGGTATTATAAATGGGTATGTTAGTTTGTTTGTTTTTTAGGCTTTCTCTAATTTTAACTGCTCTACTGTCGTGAAATATTGCTAAAGAGGTACGGAAGAGGACATAGGCTACATTTAGTCGAGAAAAAATTGAGCCGTCACGGGACGCCCGGCAGATGTGAAATATCGAAATTGTTTTGTATAAATTATATGCATAAAAGAACAGATTACGATAGGAATCAGTTACAGCATAATGAGAAGATAAAGCATTACAAATTTGTTCCATAAATAATGACTGTTTATTTATTTTATTATATAAATATGCATTTTTATTCAATTACGAAATACAACACTTCAACTATGGGCAGGCACGGTGTGTTCGTCGGCATTTATCAAAGAGCGGTAGGTCGCCGGCGCATGCCGCTTAGCACTAGGATAACGGGTGGCCGACAAAACAATTTGAATCTTATATTTATGCAGATAGGATTATAAATATTCTGGAGTTTTTCGTTAATAGTGCAATGTTCGTCTTTGGCGTCGCTACGCTAACAATAAGGTTTACGCTCCGCCTATAGATTAATTTATATTAATCCGAACGTGTCCTGGGCATATCCTAGTAGTGTATAAACTAGATACACGACCTCAGTAAATTATGATATTTGATGTACCAGGAAAACCTTTCCAGTAACTGTCACCTTGGTGTAGGACTTGTTTGACATACATATTAGAAGTCCGGCGTATAGACCAAGCGACGGATATTGAAGGTGAATTGATTATGTATATTGATCGAATAGGTTGATAGGTGCGTTGACATACTTGGTAGGTCATTTTTAAGGTCAAGGGCCAAGTTTGATCCCAGTTATTGGTGTTTCTAAGCAGAGCGGTTTTTAAAGCTCTTATCGATACTATTATGACCTTATAATAAATCACTCTAATTATAATAATTTAAGCTTTCTGTTTACAAAGTTTATAGATACTTATCTAGGTTTTGTCCACGGCTTTGCTCTCGTTATTTGATATATCTCTCGGAGATTATTTGGACGAATGTTGTTATGTACACCTGAGCGAAATTTTGTGATGATCGGTCAGAGTAGTTACGGTTTGAAATTGTAACAAAATAAATAAACTCAATTTCGCATTCATGATTTCAATTTTGAATAGTTAGGACTAGTAGCCGTTCGTGACATCATTTGCATATGTATTTATAATATCTATACCGTTTTTTGACGTGGTAACGACTTATAAACCGATAAATGCCAGATGCACGGACTGCAAAGCATGCTCATTGGCGCGTTCCTCCTGAGCCGAGCGTGCTAGCGTGAGCGTGGAACAAGCAATAAGAGAGGCGCTATCGGCTTAAACGTTCGGCTTGTATAACACTTATTTATACATAGAAGAATTAAATTCATAAAAGTATGCAATTTTTCATAAATGTTCTCCTATGACTTATCACGTACAAGTATCGCCAGTAAACCGACTTTACAGACAACCAATTTATGTGGTTTGTGTAGCGGTGTTTTAAGGGCTTTGTTATTTAAAAGTATATATCCCCACATAACCCAAATATGACTTTTGGGAGTAATTGTAATAACCTATTATGAAGAAAAATATTTAAAAATTGAGCATGTTTCAATTAAATAAGTAAGCACCTGGACGACTTAGTCTAGGTCGGTTCTTTAAAAAAACATTTTTAAATTTAAATTAACTGCTAGTTTGCCTCACAAAATAAAAAAAAAATAAAAAAAATATGTCTCTTATAATTATAATAATAAAATTATTTTTTAAATAAATGAACTGTTTTGTTTGCCTCACAAAATTAGCAATTTTTTTTTTCACCATAAAAAAAAATTAAAAAGATCTCTTTTGCTGTCACTCGGATTAGAACTGGGATTGGACTGATTTTCGAAGCAGCCGATTTCCATCTGAGCTATATTCGCTATTTCGCGAAATTTATATTATATTTTAGTTATATTTTTTCATTACTAAATCTTACCTAATTTTTTTTATTCTATGAATGAAATCTAACTAAATCGATATATTGTCCCCGAAACCACCTATATACTTAGTTTCACGGAAACCGCTGACGCCGTTTCCGAGATCCTGAATATATAACAACATAAAAATATACAAGACTTGCTCGTTTAAAGATATTAGATAGATAGATAAGTGTATTTTTTTTATTATTTTAGTTTTTTTTTTATATCAAAGGAGGCAAACGAACTGGTGGGTCACGTGATGTTAAGTGATCACCACCGTCCATAGACACTAGCAACAACAGGGACGTCGCAAGTGCGTTGCCAGCCTGTATATGGGAGAAGAGGGAGGGGAAGGAAAGGGAAAGAAGGAAAGAGAAAGGGACGTGGGCCTCCGGCTCTCTCACTGACCGAACGAAACACAACAATGCAAGCACTGTTATTTCACGTCGGTTATCTGTGAGAGGGGTGGTACTACCCCGGAGGAGCCGACCCATTCATGCTGAAACTAAAATTAGCTTCAGCGGGGCTCTACCACCTACAGAAATAGTAATTTATTTTGTAATTTAATAATACATTTTTAGATATGTTTCAAACTCAGTGTCATAATTAGTTCGTGTTCATTAGAAACTTTCAATTATCGCCGTTTAAGGGTTTTAAAAGGCTTTAATTTCAGGAGTTGGTACCAGGTATTCCAAATAATCAACTATCTGCTCATTGTCTTCTCATTTCATCTTCTTGCTTGTGCACAGAGTGTCGGATAGACAGAATATCCGTAAACAAACGTAGATGGAGCTGCTTTCAGACTACTTTCTGATGATTCAGTTAAGTTGTATTCGCATGTAACATAATGTATCGAGAAAGTAACGTGTAATCTATTCCTTTATCAAAGAAACGTGTCATTTTATTTTTAGTATATCAAGATATAGTATATTATTAAACAGCATGTGCTCAAATAGAACTTAGCTTTAGATAGGTATCAACATTGTTTCTAGTCTGTTTGTACGTCGAAACTATTTATACTTTGTCAATTGTGTTTAAGTTCTTACCGTCTTTTTTTTTTTTTATTGTAGCACGGCAAAGTGACTGCACTATGCCTGATGGTAAGCATAGTACAATCCAAAAATAATAGCGACCACCGATTGACACACTGTCCATCGCCGATCGCCACTATCATGCCGGCCTATAAAAAGCTGGATATGCACAGGCTGATCCCGAAACGCGACCCGTAGAAGCGAATCACTATTACGGGCTTTTACGCCATATACATCGTGGTTGCGACCCAGTCGGGCTGTAAAACCCTAACACCCCGCTTGCACCATTGCCTCGTTCGTTATTCAGCAGGGTGCACCACGTGCAGGTGAGGTTGGCTTGGGTGTCTCAAGTCTTATGATGTTATTCGACACCCCTTACACCCCAACTGCTGCTGAAGGTTACTCGATATATTAGAATTTATGTGTATGGTTATACTAGCAATATATATTGTCGGTGGTAGAGCCACGCTGAAGCTATTCTTGGTTTCAGTATGAATTGGTCGGCTCGTCCGGGGTAGCAACACCCTCTCGCAGACAACCGACGTGAAGTAACAATGCTTGCATTGTTGCGTTTCGTTCGGTCAGTGAGAGCGCCCGAGACCCATCTCGCCTCTCCTCTCCCTTCCCCACCCCTCTCATCTCTGCCCCTTTCTCTCCATTCCCCCAAGCACGGACTGGTAACGCACTTGCGACTCCTCTGGGGTTGCTAGTGTCTATGGACGGCGTGATCGCTTAACAACACTGGTGACTGGTGACTGGTTAACAACACTGGTGACTGG
>JACEII010000113.1:171932-193103 GCA_014332785.1 Antheraea mylitta
TGGTTAACAACACTGGTGACTGGTGACTGGTTAACAACACTGGTGACCCGCATGTTCGTTTGCCTCCTATCTATAGTAATATTATAAAGAGGTAAAGTTTGTGAGTTTGTGATGTTGTGGCGTTGTTGGGGGTAATCTCAGGAACTACTGGTCAGATTTGAATAATTCTTTAAATGTTATATAGCTCATTCATCGAGAATGGTTATAGGCTATAATATATCATCACTCTAAGATCAATAGGAGCGGAGCACAGATGAAAAATGTTTCAAAATCGGGATGTTTTTTTCCTTTTGAGAACGGCTGCGTGTTAGTGTTGGTGTTAGTGTATCTATTTCACGCGAACGAAGTCGCGGGCAGAGGCTAGTATGATATAAAAAAACCGTTCGCGATCTCGTCTTCGCTTGTATCCAATAATGGCAATGAGTAGTTACATTTAAAAATGAGCTAAATCTAATTTTAGTTCATCATATGACATGTTTAATTTTTTAAAGATTTCCAGTTTTTTAAAACACACAGAATGAAGTTCAACTTTTGCCGGTCATAAGATTTTTTTTAAAGATCGTCATACATTACTTGTAGAAAATTTAAGGATCTTGAAAAATAACGTAAAATGTTAGAAGTGGCTAAATTGAATATAGCTTATTTCGAAATGTAAAGACACATATTATATTCGTGTAATTTTGATTGTTTATGCAGCATCGTAAGCAGTTTATTCAGATCGCAGGATTCTTCAAACTTGCTTCCGTCTTATGTCTTGGCTAATTTAGACAATATCTATATACATTGTACACAAAATAAACTGGATTTCGTAAAAGGCCGGCATAGTCTAAATACTAGGAACCGTGACATGGTTATCCCATGTTTTAGACTTAGTAAAACGAGTATTTTTGGTAAATAGTGTAAGTATTATAGTGGACGCTACTTCAATCTACAACATATTTTAATTAATTTATTAATAATTATTGTGTTTATATTAATTATATTTTGTATAATTAATATATGCGAAATGTATATTTATTGATTAATTTATTTTCTTTTTGTTGTAGTTAGACGTAGTGGTGGTCAATCAATTCCTAGCGGAAGTGCAAAGTAGCGTCCACTATAATATTTAATTATTGATTTTCGCAAAGTAAAGCCTTCTTCAATCAACTAAATAGTGTGAGGTTTTATAACCAAGTTCCAAAGAATATTACCGATTTTTGCCGGATTGTGAATTTAAGCGCCATGTCATGGGTTTTGGTGTCAAAAGGTTATTATAGAGTGGATCAGTATGTGAACAATAGTAGACAAATCTGAACGCTATATCACTTGATTATAACGTGATTTTACATAGCGTTCGGATATGTCATCTCCATAATTTTTTTCGTTTTCTATTTGAGTTAGCGATTGTCGATAAGCAACTTGGTTAGGCCCCCAATATCTCCTGCTTTATCGACACTAACATAGACATATTTCATCTTGGTCTGAGTCAATTTCGACGCCTAGTTCATAAACGTAGGTTTTCTCTTTAATACCGAATATTTTCAGTTAGTATACTCCTGTATTTCTGTATGACTCTATTTTGTTAAGCATAGACATCTGCATTTAAGATATATAAATAAAAAAGGTTGTGAGTTGAAGCGATCGATTTAAATCGAACGCGTTATACTTTTTTTCTATCCATGCGCGCCTATAAATAATTTAAGTAAACACTCCTACATAGTGAGTGCAAATAATATTTTATCTGGAGCCATTTCTTATCTGCTTCCTTCCGATATTTTTTTAAAATATTTTTTGCCTTTACGATGTTTTTACGCGTTGTCCCGAGTAAAGAAAGGCACGGGCGGGTTATACGCGGTCAGCGTGTATTGTTGTTTTTCGAATCTATACTAAACTAGCCTCTCCCCGCGACTTCGTTCGCGTCGAATAGTTGCTTTGGATTAACATGCAGTGGTAGCTCTCAAAAGAAAAAAAAACGATTTTGAAACATTCTTCATTGGTGCTCCGCTTCTATCTTAGCGTGATGGTATATAGCCTATAGCCATCCTCGATAAATGAGCTATATAACACTGAAAGAATTTTTCAAATCGGACCATTAATTCTTGAGATTACCCGCTACAACGTCACAAACTCAGAAACTTTATCTCTTCACTAGCCTCTGCCCGCGACTTCGTTCGCGTTCTCAAAAGGAAAAACATCCCGATTTTCAAACATTTTTCATCTGTGCTCCGATCCTATTGATCTTAGCGTGATGATATATAGCATATAACCATTCTCGATGAATGAGCTATATAACATTGAAAGAATTATTCAAATCGGACCAGTAGTTCCTGAGATTACCCCCCTACAACACCACAACATCACAACGTCACAAACTTTACCTCTTTATAATATTATAGTATACATAGTATAGACAACATTAGAATAGATTATGTCAAAGGGTTCACTCGCCTTTCGCAACTTTGGTATACGACACGGCGCGGCGGTATCTTTTGAGAATCTATTTGAAGCATTAAAGAGGAGTGTCAGTCTATTTGGCTTAATTTTGAATAGTAGCCGCTAACGGCTTCCTCTGTGTTTGCGTCTTCAGTTTATTTATTGTATTTTCTCGGATTCCTATTTTGCTTTTCTAAAATATTTTAAAATTTAATTCGATAGTTTTTACGTGAAGGAACAATATTCAACCTATCTGATAAATATTCTCATCTATCTACATAGTATAATATCAATGTAAATCTAATTTGTCTGTAGGTTTTAGATTTTTGTGAGAAAAAGAAATGTTATCGGTGTCTAGGAATAAGTAATAAAATATATTGAATCATTTTTGGAGATGTCTGTCTGTCAAGAAAATCATAAATCATATCTTCGAGTAACATTCAGTCTTGGTTTCATTAATATAGTTTCACTATATCAAAAGTTATTGTAATTTTAACGACGACGCGACTTAAGTACGAGAGAAAAGTAGATAAGTAAATGGACTTAATACATTCGGGTGGCTTTATTAGGCACTATTTTGTACGTAAATTTCCACGCAAGCGAAGTCGCGGGCACAGCTAGTTTTATAATAATTTTATAGGATTAACTTTACCGTACTGCACTGTTCCACTTGTTAAAGGTCGGGGTCAAAGGACACACGATAAACCTTCACCTCGATTATTCGAATTTACATAATCGAGACATCGCCGCACGCTTCCTATTCGACCTTCATGACCTTCAAGAAATTACATATGTAGATATATAATGTAATTAATTTGGGAATTTGTAATGGGATTATTATAAGACTCGCCATTATCGACGGCTCTGCTCGAGTTTATATAATTTTTAACCTACCCATCAGCGGTTATTTTTAACCGACTTCAAAAAAAGGAGGATCATCAATTCGATTATCAATTCGACTGTATTTTTTTTTTATGTTTGTTACCTCATAACTTTGGACTGGCTGAACCGATTTTGATGATTCTTTTTTTATTTGAAAGCTAGTGCTTCCCGTGTGGTCCCATTTATTTTCCGGTTTTTAGTGCCTTATTTTTATGCCTCTGATTAATATTGAAGTCGGTTAATTCTTATTTTTTTTTTGAAAATTTACTTTATTTATGGGTAAAGGTAGAGAGAGCCACGCTGAAGCTGTTATTGGTTTTAGCATGAATGTGTCGGCTCGCCCGAGGTAGTACCACCCGACCCACAGAAAACTGACGTGAAGTAACAGTGCTTGCATTGTCGCCTTTAGTTCCGTCTGTGAGAGCGCCGGAGAACCACCTCCGTTCTCCTCCTCCGGAAAAAAAAAACACTGTGTATGATTTAATCTGTTTGATTGATGCGTGAATATGTTCCGGTGAGCGCGGTTGGCTATTCGATCTAGATCACTTTCTAGAACCTACTTTGAGAGACGCCTTGAACTTGCAACAGTGTGTGATCGGCATTAAAGTTTAGGCTACGTACACATTATTATATTGTTTCGTAATCTATACTTTAAATCTATAAATGTACAAAGATCCCGCGTCATGATGTCTTTTTTTTATGCTATTGGTGGCAAACGAACATGCGGGTCACCTGGCGGTAAGTGATCCCCGCCGCCCATAGACACCTGCGACACGAGAAGAATCACAGATGCGTTGCCGGCCCTAAAAACTGTCTGACGGCGATGAACTCCGAAACTACCCAACCGATTTTCGTGGAACATTGGCGATCACGTATAACTGGGTACAAATTGAGAGACAGGTTAAATTATATTCCAATTACCATAGCTGTGTTAGAGCCACGCTGAAGCTATTACTGGTTTCAGCTTGAATGTCGGTCAGCTCGTGCGTGGTAGTACTACCCGACACACAGAA
This sequence comes from Antheraea mylitta, assembly GCA_014332785.1. Taxonomy (NCBI): domain Eukaryota; kingdom Metazoa; phylum Arthropoda; class Insecta; order Lepidoptera; family Saturniidae; genus Antheraea; species Antheraea mylitta. The sequence goes on from JACEII010000113.1 coordinate 176,243, forward strand.
AACCCCCAAGTGAGATAACAGTGCTTGTGTTGTTACGTTTCGTTCGGTCAGTGAGAGCGCCAGAGGCCCACCACCCCAAACATAGGCTGGCAACGCACTTGCGACTTCCTTAGTGTTGCTAGTGTCTATGGACGGCGGTGATCACGTAGCAACAGGCGACCCACCTGTTCGTTTGCCTCATATAGTCTCAATAATTAGTAGTCCGGTGAAGCTGTTAAGACCTGGCTAGGTCAATAGCGTAGTCAGTTCGAGAAAAAAAAAGTCTCAATAATTGTGAATTATAAATTAAAATATTGTCAATGTTGATAATTGTAAGTTTCATCAGTGTCGAACAAATGACGCTTTAAATTATTTTTTTTGACAAAAAACTGCAATAGATTGAGCCACATGTTGATTATAGATTTAAATGAATTTTAAAATTTTTAAAATATTTAATTTAAAACGTAAATGTTGAGTTGAATCTTTTTGATTAAAGAAGTGATGTGTGCACCCTCCTTTATATCGCGACCTCCATGCTCCGCCATATTTATATTTAAGCGACCAATCGCGTGGCTCCGATGCGCCGCGACGCGCGCCAGCCTTTATTTTCGTACACACTCACAGCCGTCGAATCCTTGACTTTAGCGTTGCGAAATTCGAAAATAGAATTTCATTCAACTTTTTATAAGTTATGCAACAGATTTCTTTTTCGATCGCTCGGCCAGTATTAATGTTCGTCAATTAACGATAATACTTCATCTTATATGTAATTTTATCGGGGCGTTTTTTTGTTGTATTAATTTATCTTATATTAACTAATACGCTCGTGTCTTTTTTTTTGCATTGTCCTGAGCATGTAACAAATGAACAAACAAAATCAGCAAACTCCGGTGTTTGCACTTATATTAATAATGATGAAGTTATCGTGAGAATATTTTTTTTTCTAAATTAAAACCAAGAAGTAATAGAAAAAAAAGTATTCAGTAATTTTAAGTGATACGTACACAATGACAAACCTCTATTATTATCTGAAAGATTAGACAGTAGCAATATTTATTGAGGAGAGTATGCAGTCGATTTTCGTCCCAAATCGATTAAAAAAAATAGGTGCTTAATATTTGACATAATATCTAGAATCTAGTACAATTATCTAGAAAAATACAAAAATTATACGCAATCGTCTATGTCAAAGCACAGTATTAATGATCGTCGCGTGATTTCACTTTCATTTGAAAGTGAACGTGGGAACGGTATGAACATGACAAAAGAGTTTATTGTTCATTTTATTACTACTACGGATCGCCCTTTACAGTGTTTATACTTTTGAAAGTCTTAGAACAAACTTTAACTAAAGTTATCTTTGTCTTTTACCAATATTTGTTTTGATATTTTGATTTTATATGTTAATTGTGACCATGAAGTATTATATTATATTGCAGTATTTTAGTAATACTGCAAGTATTTAAGTTTTCACCTGGTATAGATAGCTGTGACGTCGATACTTTAGATTGTAAATTAATTACTCTTAATTGTAAAATTCGGACAGTCGAAATATGTTTAAGTTCTGTATTGATACTTGCGGGTTTGAAGCCATAGTTACTTGGCAGATTTTTGGCGTTATCTTTGCTTCATTTATTTATGAGTCTGCCGATTCTTAACTATTCGGTCGTGAATATAGACAGCGTCTAGCGGCCGTTTAGACCGTGTAATCGGCGTCGTGGTGGAACGATTTGGTTTGACCAGTCAACCGTGTCTCGTTCAAGATGTCGCTTTCCACTTGGGTCCGCGTATATTACCTCTTTATTTTATGTTTTATTGGAAGGCACGGCGTGTAAGAAATATAAAAGTAGCCTAAAACAGTGCCTGGTTAGGAAATAGAATACGAAAGAGGTAACTATATCCAAAACGATCTTAGTTTTTTTTTACAAAATTAAAATAAGGATTTTGGTCGTGTCCATGTCTTTCTAATTCGTTTGTTTATTATCCATACTAATATTATAAAAAGGTAAAGTTTGTGACGTTGTAGGGAGTAATCTCAGGAGCTACTGGTCCGATTTGAAAAATTCTTTCAGTGTTATGTAGCGTATTATCGAGGAAGTTTATAGGATATAAGTCATCACACTAAGACCAATAAGAGCGGAACACCGACGAAGAATATTCCAAAATCGGGTTCTTGCCTCTTGAAAGCTTCCGCTGCGTGTTAGCATTAGCCCAAAGTAATTATTCCACGCGGACGAAGTCGCGGGCAGAGGCTAGTCTCAAATATTTTGCTGAATGTCTGAAAATACCGTATAATTGCAAGAATATTGTAGTTTTTTAAAGTCTTGTGAATGTAGTCCGGTGAAGCTGTTAAGACCTTGCTGGGTCAATAGCGAATTCATTTCGAAAAAAAAGTCTCGTGGGTATTTTTAGTTTGAATTTATGGAAAAAATCAAAACAGGAGAACCAATATTGGTTATATGGTATAGATTACATTGGTACGAAATGTATAAATGTATTGGTATAAAAATGTACACTGTAGTTCCATTATCCGGGGATAAAACACAGGAACATGTTTAGGATACGCTATACGCGTTTCTTCTTAATTTTGCGAGAACTAATTAAACCACCAAGAATGAATATTTTTCATTAATTTTGTTATCAATTTAATTTTCTACCCTCTTACCTATAATGCTATACATTTGGCTAACAAATACTGTAGGTCGGTGAGCCTAATTAAAAAGATACAATTGGTACGGAACGTTAATCAGGGTTCTATCTAAACGGTGTGTCCGTCTGTCAGCTGAAAATAATAGAACAAGGCCACAGCGACGCGACGACACGAAAAAAGGAACATCGAATCGTTTGGATAATATTTTTTCTTACACCTCACAACTAGTATCAATTGTGCGGGTAAAAAACGAAACGAACCAATGACCTCGCCGGATGTTTTGTTATTATTTACTTTTATAACTTTCCGATGATTGGGTCGAACAATGAAAGTTCTTTATACGCCTATTATTATATTAATGATTGTCTTCAGGTTTAATTATCGTAGTTTTAATATTGGTACTGTATTGGCTTCTGTTCGTACAAAGCTATAAATTGAGTTAGCTGTTAGAGTTTATCATTCGGACGTGATTAGGCCTATTATCATCATCTTCGTCAGCCTGTAAGATACCCACCGAAGAAAGGTATGGGCGTAATCACCACGCCAATCTATGACGTATTGGCCTTTTCAAACGCTGAGAAATCCATAGTTCTGTTTCCCCACAAGCACACTCCCGAGGTTCAGGTTTCCTCATGATGTTATTCTTCCCCGTCTGCCGATAGTGTTACCAAAAAAAATTGTAAATGTACGTGAATTCCCAAAAAAATAGTACGTGCCCGGGGTCCGAACCTGCAGATATATCACCGGTCATACCACTAGACTACCATGAGTTGAGCTTACTGTAATAAGAGTTAAATTATTAATATTTACATATCCATAATCTCATTTGTCCACAGATAGACCGATCGTCAAGGAGTCGTCGTGAAGAAGTTCACAAACAACAGATGGACTAGAACTATCACTCAATTATATTTTAAGCGAATCGTTATTAATTATAAGCTGTAAAAATGTCGCATCATCTTGTTACCGTGTGTATGTTTTGCCTGCTCTGCGCAGCGCATACGTGCGGCTCTCATATCGATATGCAGAACGATGGGATACTCTCCTACGACCCGAAAATCGGGAGCACAGATCACATGTCGACGGAGATAGAAGAAAAGAGAAGGATAGATTCGAAAATGATGGATCTAGAAGAGAAGAGAAGGATAGATTCGAAAATGAGGGATCTTGAAGAGAAGAGGAGGATGGATTCAAAAGTTAGGTATAACCATAAACTGCAGAAGATAAGACACAAAGACAGATCGAAAAGGGAAGCGGAGAATATTAATCCGGAAGCGTATGTTGCCCAGATATTCCACATTTATGGAGATTCGAACAGTATGACAATGAATCTGACAGGCTTCAATAAGATGCTCAAGGAGTTGGATCTGGATAATCTCATCAAAGGAGGTGAAATTACTGATAGCAGGAATTACTTCCATGGGCAAAAGAATGATGGTGAAGATATTGTTAAGGTACGTAAAGCCAAAATTTCCCAAGGTCATGAAGTAACTAATATAATATTTATTAGACGAATTCACTTTAAAGCAATGTTTCCTAACCTTTTTTTAGGTGATACCCCACCTTAATATTTCTAAAATTTTTATCCCCGTCCCCCATACATAATTTTTAACCTTTAAAAATTGTATTGTTCCCTTAAGAAATATAAATGATTCAAGTGTTACGAAGAAATCACTATGAATTTGTTATCAAAACATCGTAAGTAAAATTTTAAAACATAATGAAAAACTTACTTAAGTACCCTGTTGACATTTTGGTTACGTCAAACGAAATTAGGTATACCTGATAATTGTTTACAGCATTTTTTTTTTTAAGAATATTGCAGTGTTAATCTCTCCCCACTGGCTATAGATTTCTAAGAAGCATGTCCTTCCAAACGTATTCTGTTACTAATTTTAATAGATCCCTTACTTTCTCTCAGTTTCTCTAAAGGGAACATCGTATATGTCAGTGAAACTTCTACTTTTTAATTTAAAAAATCCTTTACAGTGTGTAAACAGCTCGGAATTGGTCACAACAGTTAACACGAGGTTAAAACCACACCAGCACGAGCACGAACACGGTCACGGCGATCACCATCACAGTCACAGCGAGGCCACACTCATATCCGAAGGCACACTACAATCCCTCTGTCCCATTCTGTTATACCAGAAACTAGCGAACACATCAATAGAAAGGACCGGATGTGTGAAAGAGAACAGTATACCTCTACACGTTCTAGTTACTAGAGACGTGAAGCACGACAAGGAAAGTGCGTATAGTAAAAATATGTTCGCCGTATGGTTGTACTCTTCTTTGAGTATTACAGCAATAAGTGCTTGCGGCTTATTAGGTGTGGTTGTGATACCGATAATGCACAAGACATATTATAACCATCTACTGCAATTTCTGGTGGCGTTGGCCGTAGGTACTTTATGCGGCGATGCGTTGTTACACTTGATGCCGCACGCTATGAGCCCTATGCATGAGCACGGCGATGAGAACGGTGTGGTAATTCCCGTGTCACACGATGACGGTATGTGGAAAGGCCTCGCTGCTATGTTAGGAGTTGTCTTCTTCTATTTCACTGAAAAGGGTTTGACTGTCGTCGTCGAGTGGAGGAAACGGAGGCAGAAGTTGGAAGAGGATAAACTACCGTCCAGGGTGAGGGTTCTTAAGGATGAGACAGTGGGAGGATGCTCTGGGGGCGCGAAGGCACCAATTTCCAATTCCACGTCGAATTCTTTCATGAAAATCTTTAAGAAAGATGAGAAAGGTGACCCTACAACGAAGACGTGCAAACACAAGTATTCAGAATACCCGTACTGTTACGATGAAATAGACACGGACACTCATGACGATCATCATCTGAGAGACGGTATACCTCCAAGTCCAAAAGCGAAGCACAATAACTCGGTCAGTGTGGTATCATCAAATGCTCTGAACAATGAAGGTAAAGAGGAACCGACTGCAAAGGATTGGTTGCTGAAAGCCGAGACTACGCCTGCTGTCGTGGAAATGAACAATATCAAGCATAAAGAAGACGGTGTTAAAGATCTCAAGGATGGCGACAGTTACACTGTTATACTGAGGTTAGTTCTACTCTTAGGATTATAACGTATTGTGAGAAGTCAACAAGTTGACCAGATCTAAGTTCTAAGGTGGTAGATTTTAATTATTTGGGTCTTAATTAACCAGACGAGCGCTAAGAAATATTCCGTAAATTCAGTCAGTTGTCATCGCTTATATACTAGATGCTTTCTCTGATAATAATTTAAATTAAATTTGTCCAGAGTACGCTGGAGAAAGCACCTTATATAACCATTAAGCATATTAGCATTTGTTCATATTCAAATTAGCGGAAACCTATTGGAAAATACAAATTTAATTCATATAGATAGACAGCAGAAATATCTTCAAATACTTTACTAAACCGGTAGTAACATGTAAAATTCATCGTATACAAAATACCATTAAATATTTAGGTGTTTTACTTAAAATAATATTTTTTGGGTACATGTCACATTTTGTTTCCAGATTATTCTTGATAGTTTATTATTATATTTTTGTTTTCTTCGTCTCCAAAATTCTTCAAGGCTTATTAATTATTAAGACTTAAACTTTCCAAGACTTTCTAGAAAAGTAAGCTCAAATTAATTTGACGGTGCGATACCTTATAAGTCTTTTATTGCATTGCGATAGGGTATTTTCCAAATATTGCCTTAGTAATAACCGCCGTTGGGTTGGACTAAGATCCTATTTACTTCAAACTGCTTTTGAAAAAGCTCATCTTCCTACTTTAACATACAGCGTAGGAGTTTAGTCACATTTTATAGGATATTCATTGCTAAATTTCAGGGAACATTCGAGAGCGCATCACGGTCATTCCCATTCCCACGGTCATGTCCATGCGCCTCCGTCCTCAATAGCCTCAGTCGCTTGGATGGTCATAATGGGTGACGGTCTTCATAACTTTACCGACGGTATGGCTATAGGTAAGTGTTTTGATCAATTTAAGATTGGAAAGTATCTTTCTGCACTTTTAGATTTATCCCTTCTATGCGGCGTACAAGGACGAGAGATTATTTTTAACTGGATCTTCGAGCCTTTTACATATATACAGACCAAGCCATTGGTAATATAATTCTTTGAAAGGTGATTTCGATACTGCTCTCTGTCGTGTGTTAAATAAATAGTTGGCAGAGGCACGCTGAAGCTATTACTGGTTTCAGCGTGAATGGATCAGCTCGCCCGTTCCCACGTCCCCTCCGTCTTTCCCCATTCCCACCAAAACAGAGGCTGGCAATGCACTTGCAATTCCCTGGTGTTGCAATTGTATATGGACGGCGGTGGTCACAAAACACCGGGTGACCCGCCTGTTCGTTTGCCTCTTACGATGTGCCAGATGGGCTTAGAAAAAGTACTATCACCATGTTATGGTTTCGTCACGATGTTTTCTCTTACCGCTTTGGCTCATTTGTAAGGATTACATAGAAGCCTATCATAATTAGCCATGAACATTATGATGTCAATTTATGGGGAGGTGTCCAAATAATTGGTAATATTCGTTTCCAGGTGCAGCTTTCGCTTCGAACATAGCTGGCGGATTCTCGACTGCTATAGCTGTTCTCTGCCACGAATTGCCTCATGAGCTTGGTGAGTGTTTTTTTTTTTACATTTACACGGCACACATTACAGATGATAAGTTAATATGTTTACACTTACAATTATTAGTTTTTTTTTTCTTGTCTGCTATATTATACACACTTATATGCATGCACATCTATGCATCTTCTATACATATAACACACGACTAGTCCTCTGCCCGCGACTTCGTTCGCGTGGAATAGATACTTTGGGCTGACGTTAACGCGCAGCGGAAGCTCTCAAGAGGAAAAAAACCCGATTTTTAAACATTCTTCATTGGTGCTCCGCTCCTATTGGTCTTAGTGTGATGATATATAGCCTATAATCATCCTCGATAAAAAGCTATATAACATTGAAAGAATTTTTCAAATCGGAACAATAGTTCCTGAGATTACCCCCTACAACGTCACAAACTTTACCTCGTTATAATATTAGTATATAAGTATAGATTGATAATATAACATATCTGTACTTTTCCATTTTCGTGGAGAAAAATTGTTGAAGGTGTCTAGGAATAAGGGATAAAGTACATTTCAATCATTTTTAGAAATGTCTGTCTGTTTGTATGAGCACGTGTCACTGCTTAAGTACTGAGTTAACAGTAAACCTTCATCAGGAAAATTATAAAGCATATCCTCAAAAGTAATTTAGTCTTTGTTTCATTAAAATCGGTTCACTCTATCAAAAGTTATTGTAATTTTAATGACGACGCGACTTAAGTACGGGAGAAGAGTAGTAATCTATACTAATACTATAAAGCTGGACGGTTTATTTGCTTAGTAAGTTGAATGCGCTAATCTCAGGAACTACTGGTTCGATTTGAAAAAATATATTTCAGTCTTAGATAGCTCATTTATCGAGGAATACTATATATAGGTATACTATATATCATCGTGGCTATAGGACTAAAAGGAACGGAGCACTAATGAGGAATGTTTCAAAATCGTTTATCTTTTCCGTCAAAGTCGCGGGCAGGAGCTAGTGAAACATAGAATCTAGTACATGGCAGACGATGGTCCCACCAAAAACACGAGTCTTTATTTTCGAACTGACTACGTTATGGGTTGACGGGCCTTCGCAGCTTCACCAGGCTGAGTCATTTTGTAGGCTACGTGGTGTACACAGCCCACATTAAAAGAGAAGTTGCAATCCAAGTGCGTTTTAATATTTTTCATAACAATATAAACAGAAATACAGTTTACAAGTATGTATAACAATAGCGTTAATACAAGTAAATACAACGCCGCTCGTAGTAGTATCTGTTAAGACCTTGCTAGATCAATAGCGTAGTCAGATCGAGAAACAAAAAAAAACCGCTCGTTCGATCGCTTGCCGCTCGGGAGACGGCAAAATAGCCGGCGGGTAGAGGAACATAAGGCCTAGAAATTTATTAGAATTCTAGGCCGTTTATTCAATCAGTGGCATAATATGCCGGCACAGTTTAGTTATTCGGGGTTATTTGAATAGGTGATTTCGCGGTGTTGCTGAAGGCCGGCATGTCGGTGAAGCGCGCCGTGTGCTACAACATATTGTCGTCGGCGCTCTGCCTCGCGGGGATGGTGTGCGGCGTGCTCGCAGGACACGCGCCCTCCGCCACGCGCTGGCTGTTCGCGGTCGCGGCCGGCACCTTCCTCTACATCGCGCTCGTCGACATGGTGAGCCCCCCCCCCCACATACATACACAACACTGTCACACAAACATCTTACAATACAGTATTCATATCTGCCTTATAAACCTATACGATTTTACGTCACAGTATTTATGTCTCCTATACAATTTTACACAACAGTATTTTTGTCTCCAGTACCATTTTACGCCACAGTATTTTTGTCTCCTATGCAATTTTACACCACAGTATTTTTATCTCCCATACAATTTAACGTCAAAGTATTTTTGTCCCCTATACAATTTTACAGGACAGTATTTTTGTCTCCTATACAATTTTACACCACATTATACTTGTCCCCTATACAATTTTACATGTGAGTATTTTTGTCCCCTATGCAATTTCACAGCACAGTATTTTTGTCCCTTATATAATTTTGTTTCACGATCTTTTTGTCAGGTACAATTTTTTAGGCAACAGTATTTTTGTCTCTCACGAAATTCTATACTTGTGGTAGTCTAGTATTTTCCTGCATTAAAATATACTTAAAATAACATCAAATGGCAATATTTTGTTAATTATAAAAAAAATCAGTATAAAGTTAAATTATACCACTATGAAGAATTGATACAGTGATCCCGCTTAACATGGTGCTTGAACCCACAATCCGGCAAATCGGTAATATTCGTTAGGACTTTGTTGGAAAGCCTAACACTATTCCCTAAAAAAATTTTTGCCACGTCTGAAACATGGGACAATCAGCTTGTCATAGTTTCTACTATTTAGACCAATGTTTTTTTTTTCCGATTTACATGTTGTGTTTTTGAATCATGCAATTTGTAATTGAATGAGTCAAAAATGAATACATGCATGTATAGCTTAGAATAGTTTAGCTAGGTCAGATCGGGTTTTTTTCGGCAACAGCCCAAGCCGAGGTAGTGCCGTGCACCCTTGAGCATGTTACCTAAACAAAATCGAATGAGTGGCTTAAGCGCTCGCCTTAGTAGTCCGGTGAAGCTGTGAAGGCCAGTAAGGCCAATAGCGTAGTCAGTTCGAAAGAAAATAAAAAACAATGTTTTTAGCTCTTAAATCAATAATTTAATGGTTTTTTTTTGTTAATTCCAGATGCCAGAACTCAGCACCTCGCACAGCAAAGAGGGTACCCTATGCCAGTGCATACTGCAATTACTGGGCCTTGCAACAGGCATCGGTATCATGCTGGTCATTGCCTTGTACGAGCATGACCTTAAGAACTTATTCGGTTAAGTGTTCAGTGAAAAGTTCCTCAGAAGTGATGGTGATGAATATATGATGATGAAGAGTTAATATTCCAAGTGTAAATAAGTGAATTAACAGTGCATTGTGGATTTCAAGTATGAAATCAAAGTAAATTAACCTAGTTTTTTTGTGAGATCAGAACGGTAAGTCTTATTATGTGGTCTGAATAAGGCCTGGTGTGTTCCGGAGTCACTATGACTCTCATATTCAATTAAGTGATACGAAAAATGTATTTAAAAAATATTGTGTTTGTTAGGTTAATGGAATAATTTTTGTCCCATAAGAATCTATTACTTAATATGTGAACTACCTACTTAAATTGGTATGATTAATGTGTAAATAAAAAAATCATCGAATTGAATGTGGTTTTTTTTTATTTTAGTGTAAAATAAAGCTTGACTAATTGAAGGACTAGTCAGACCGTAGTCCGGTGAAGCTGTAAAGACATTGCTGGGTCAATAGCGTAGTCAGTTCGAAAAAAAAACTAATTGAAGGTACCTCTAGATTTTTATAATCTCAGCATAATTAAATTTATCATCTACCTCCATTGTCCGTAATAAAAACTAATAAAGTTATCTGAATGTATTAAGTCCATTTACTTATCTACTTTTCTCTGGTACTTAAGTCGCGTCGTCATTAAATTTACAATAAAATTTGATAGAGTGAACCGATTTTAATGAAACAAACCATATATTTTACTCAAATATATGATTTGTGATTTTCCTTATGAGGTTTTATTGTGAACGCAGTGCTTTAGCAGGGACGTGTGATCACACAAACAGACAGACAGACAGTATAAAATGTATTTTATACTTACCAGCCTCCGCCCGCGTAGTAATAGTTACATTGGGCTAATGCTAACATACAGTGGAAGCTCTCAAGAGGAAAAAAAACGATTTTGAACATTCTTCATTGAAGCTCCGCTCCTATTGGTCTTATCGTGATGATATATAGCTTATAACCTTCCTAAAGAAGTTTTTGGCGGGAATTTGGTCTGTCATGTAGTGGATTTTATATTTTATTCATAATCTTGTGTTATTTGACTATATATTGTGTAAATTTGGTGGTGTTTTACGTAATATAGTTAGTTTATTATGCATAAGTGAAGTGAATGGAAAATAATAACACGGAGCATGAAATTCTGAGATGCCACAAAAACTCCCTGGAAGGTTCTAGCAAGGGATCCACCATCTTGTTAGAATATGGTTTCACACGATGCTTAATATTGGAATGATCACACGAAGTTTGTGATATTATTGACTACGTGACAATGGCAGTAATAATCGGAAAGATTGATTGCCAAAAATAAAGTTAAAAAAAAAAGCCTTCCTAAATCAATGAACTATATGACACTTAAATTATCAAATTAGGTCAATAGTTACTGAGTATGGGGTATACTACTACTTCAACGTCACAAACTTTACCTCTTTATAATATTATATTAGTATGAGTATAGATTTCTAGACATCTGCAATTTTTTTTTTCACGGAAATAGAAAATGTGCAAACACGTTAGATTTACAATCGTATTACATGTACATGCATAGATGTGCATGCATATAAATTTGGATAATATAACACACAAGAAAACTAATAATTCTTATTGTAAACAAATTAACTTATTATCTGTAATGTGTGCCGTGTGAATTAAAAAAAAAATACCAAGCTCATGAGGCAATTCGCGGCACAGAACAGCTATAGCCGTGGAGGATCCGCCACGAGGTTTTATTGTGACAGACAGATGGACCTTTATAAAAATGACTGAAATGTACACACATCAAAAAAGTCTAAGCAACATGCGTGATATTACAAATTTTACCATTTATATTAATTAATTTCTAAGTATTTACTCAAACAAAGTGCGCAGGTAAGTAAACTTTTTTGTTATTGATGACATACTGGCTGGTTGTAAAAAAAATTTTTATTATGTTTTGTTTTTTCATAAAATTCAAATGACTGCGAATTTGTTTGAATTTAAGTGCGTTTTAATTGCTACGTTTAGTCTTGATTTTATAATTTAAATAAAGTTAGCGACAAAATTGAATTGTTAGATATTCTTTACGTCATGAGGCGACGTCATTTGATGGCAGATGAAATGCAAAGAGCTGTAGGGATGTTGCAAGCGGGAAGTAATCAATCTCAGGTATCTCGACATTTTGGCATTCATAGAAGTGTTATTTGTCGTCTTTGGCAGCGCTACAATAATACAGGAGAACCCGCTGAACCGCATTCAGGCCGTAAAAGGAGTACAACCACTCGGCAAGACCGATACATACAACTGACTTCAAGACGCCAGCCGATGTTAACCGCTCGAGAGATAAGTTTGAGGCTACAAATTTCAAGTGGTGTTGATGTAATTCCTCAAACTGTGCGAAACCGACTGCATGAGTACGGCCTACGAGCTCGACACCCAATCAGGTGCCCACCGATACGTCACGGGAATCGCGCTCGTCGATATGAATGGTGTAGAGAACGCATAACATGAACCCAGGAACAATGGGATAAAATTATGTTTTCCGATGAGTCACGATTCGGGTTTAAGCCTGATACAAGAAGGGTGCGAGTGTATCGTCGGCCCGGAAATACTGAAAGGCACAGGTGCGTTCAGGAAGTTCATCCATACAGCGGCTCAACAGTTATGTTATGGGTGGGTATTATGAAGAACAGGCGAACTGAGCTCGTTTTTGTAAATGGAAACATGAATGCTGAAAATTACATTGAGAATATTCTCATACCTTATGTCTACCCATTTGCACAAACCTTTGGCTCCGATTTTAGGTTAATGCATGACAATGCGCGTTCACATACAGCTCGGCGAACCAGTGAATACTTTGCAACGGAGAACATCCGAGTATTGCCTTGGCCTGCACAATCGCCAGATCTCAACCCCATCGAGCACGCATGGGACATGCTCCAGAGACGTGTTTTAAAGGACTTGGACGGAGCGACAACAACCCAACAGCTGAAGGATTTGCTACAATTCCATTGGGAGCGAATACCGCAAGATGACATAAACAGTCTCATTAATTCAATGAATAATCGTTGCCGACAAGTTCTGAATAGCAGAGGAGACCATACTTTGTATTAAATTGTTCTATTCTTTCACAATAAATACATTTTCTTTAGAAATTTCATTTGGAAAAAAATGTTTAGTTTCTTATGTATCTTAGTTTCTACAGTATATTCTAATATTGTTCATTTCTGTTATTAAATGAATATTATAAAGACAACAACTCTTATTTTTACATCATAGAACCCTAAAGATATTATTTTAAAAATAAAATACAACGTTATAATGCGAAGAACCATCCTAAAATTTAAGTTTGTACATGTTGCTTAGACTTTTTTGATGATACCGAGGGATCGAACCTAGGCTTGAGCCGTTGCCGTGAGAGGCCTAATCGGGTGTGCGGGAGCGAAATTAACCACCAGACGACGGTTCAGAAGGAACCGCTCGTAAAGATTTCCTAAGGTATCTATCGAATAAACCAATCACCGACTGTGCTAACGGCTTTTCCGATGCGTTTCTAAAGCCAATCCAGCCGCCAGCCAAAAGCGTAGATAACTGTATCATCATCACAGCAACGTACCTCAACTCCCGGGAGCTCAGGTAGATCGCTGATGAACAGATTGAAGAGCGTGGGCGCGAGTATTGAGCCTTGTGGCACACCTGAGCGTATCGGATGGAGCGATGGCAGTTCACCGTCCACTCTAAAACGGAAGGTTCTATCGGTAAGATAATCGCAAATGATGTGAATTAACCTATCGGGTACACAAGCTAAACGTAACTTGTATACGAGCCCTTCATGCCAGACCTTATAGAAGGCCTTGGCAACAACGAAAAAGACAGCTATTGTACGTTTCGGTTTAGTTTTTCTCATGTCCGGGTTCGAGTCCGGATACGGATCAGAGTTAAAATTAGAGAAAATGTACTCTGTGAGGCGGAGTACTTGATCTGTACAAGAATTTTTGGCACGAAATCCAGACTGCTCGGACGGTATTAAATTATTAAATTGAGATCAGTAATCGTAACCTGGAGACGGTTCAGAAGGAGCCGCTCATAGAGTTTACCTAAAGTATCTAGCAAACTAATGGGGTGATATCTAGCGGGAAGCGTAGCTTTCTTGCCGAGCTTGTGGATACCTATCACTACGGCCTTGTTCCAGACGGCCGGAAAGTGACCCTGGGACATGGCCGCATTGAAGACGCAGAACAATAGAGCTATGATGCGATCAGGAAGGAGTTTCAGAAGCTTGTTCCTGATCCCATCGGGACCTGGGGACTTCCTAGGCCTGAGAAGCTTAATTGCGCCTGCAACTTCATCGAAAGTGATAGCTGTTAGGGTATCAGCCGGAGGAGACGCGAGTACATGCTCCGCAGTTGATTCGATTAATCCGTTATGGAAAAGATCTGTGTTATCAGTGTTTGGCGAGCACTGTTTCTCTAAGCTTGCGGCAAGGCATTCTGCTTTATCTATGCTATCGAACGCGAGAGGCAACCCGGGGCCTCTGTCGAGAGGAGACATTGGAGTGACCATATCTGATTTGAGAGTTCGCGCTAAAGTCCAGTACGACAGGTGAGACGGCTGGAGACCCTCCAGGAGTCTGTCCCATATTTCTTGGGTAATGTTTTGTAACTATTAACGTATCATCTAGGAGTCAATAGGATCTAGAAATACTGTTAATGTTCCTAGTATATTAATAAATATCGTGCATTGTTATTAAATTACATGCTGACACCCGCTTCTCCAAACTCACCTCTCTTTTTGTTTTTGTTCATAAACAATATTGTATAGTTTTAAGAATGTAAATGTGAAAACCCAGTTGTAGGTACAACACATACGCCACCTATTGTAACTTACTTGCACTATACATATAACCTGCATGCAAGTGTATGAAATAATTGAATAGTTCATATGAAAGAGATGGAATATGGTGTTTACATTTGACAGAAGTATTTCACTGTCATAGTGTAAACCTCGTTGTTGTCTTAAATAAATAAATAAGTATGTATAATTTTACTAAAACACTTAATTTCTATTAACTGTTATTTTGACATTACAAAATGACACTTGTCATAGGAGGCAAACGAACAGACGGGTCACCTGATGTTAGGTGATCACCACCGTCCATAGACACTTGCAACAGCCAGGGGAGTCACAAGTGCGTTGCCAGCCTGTGTTTGGGAGGAGAGCGGGTGGGACAGGAAGGGAAGGAGGAAGGGGAAGGGGAGGGTACGTGGGTGTCTGGCTCTCTCACTGACCGAACGAAACGTAACAATGCGAGCACTGTTACTTCACGTCGGTTTTCTGTGAGAGGGTGGTGCTTCCCCGGAAGAGCCGACCCATTCGTGCTGAAAACAATAATAGCTTCAGCTTGGCTCTACCACTACACAATACTAGCTGACCCGTGCAACTTCGTCTGCACAAAATCGATTATTACCTGTTTCAATTGTATTTTCATCCGCGAAAAATCTTAATAAACGTGAAACACGATCGCAGCGATATCTACCGTTTGCAATTGTAAATCCGAACTATACAGGGACTCACTCAAATAAAGTTGGTATATGAGAAATTTTCTAAAATAAACCTAAACCCATTCGCAGCATCGCCTACCGGGTTCAATTAAGATAAATACTAACCTACATATATTGCCGATAAATGTCTTCCAAGTATTGGCGATAAATTAATATTTGTCAATTTAAATTACATTCCTTGTGATTAACTATTGAAAATAATTTTCCAAAATAAATATTATCTATAACACTGAGGGATAATATATATCTTTGACACATTGAAAAAAATTTCAAAATCGGATCGGTGGTACCAGGGATTTCCTGTATACAAAACGATAAAAATATGAAATATAACTTAAACGTTTACCTAATCTGTGTATATGCATCTATATATATCACAAAGAAAATTCACCAAAATCCGTCCAAGAATTTCATTGAATTCAAATTTTAGTCTTTCATCCGTTATCCTAGAGAACCTCTTGTGTTGTATGGGACAGAAAGTATCCTAAATGTAATCTTGTAGTATTAGTTACCACTGCGTCAATTTCGTCGAAATTGGTTCAGCACTTTCAAAGTGGTACGTGTTCACAGAGACAGACAGACAAAAATGACTATTTTTCACTGCTATATCGATAAAATAGTTCACCTCGATTATAATTATCGAAAAATATTTAATGTATAAGTCTTGACCTAGTTACAGTTTTATTACGACGGGGTCACCAATTTCGAAATGTGAGTGGGTCGCAGTGGCTATATGAGACGGGTGTACTGCCTTCCGATTGAGTTACTGCTCCTTCTGGTGGATGAAGGTCCTCCGGACTGGGGTTATTCAATTAAAAGTGCAATTGTTAACTTGCGTAGTTTAATTTTCATATTCCCCGTGTCTACGACCTTTCGTGCGGGTCAGCGCGCAGTAACTGACTCGCCGTTCATACGTCGCGCTCTCATATAATTATTTGCTTACTATGCACTCTGCCTTGCACTCTTATATTGTGTCCCTACATAGTTATAAGACACTACTTTGAAATGGAATTTTACGGAACTGGAATAAAATTAATGCGTTGCTAAAAAATAAACGACATTTAAAGTTAATTATTCCACTATTTATCGCTTGTAGCATAAATCTAAATTTTATAATGATAACTCCCATCACCGTTTTCTGTCAAATTTCAACATGCCTACATTTGCCACGGAGCTATTATTATGTT
>JACEII010000113.1:211067-235626 GCA_014332785.1 Antheraea mylitta
ATGATGTTTAGCCCTCTCTGTGAGGTACTCAGGGTCGTGGATCCTCTGAGCCCCACTCATAATTTCTTCCCCACGCATAAATATGTCGTAAGAGTTAGACGCTTTCTAGAAAGATTATATCATAGACTAATATTATCGAGACATTAAAATCAATTTCGCAGGCATTATTTTTAAACGATATCGCTAGAGACGCGGCTTCGAACAAAAAATGAGTGATATCTCTTTTTTTTTTTATTGTAGCACGACAAAGTGACTGCACTATACCTGATGATAAGCATAGTACAATCCAAAAACAGTACCACCGAAAGACAGATTATCCATCGCCGGTCGCCGCTGTCATGCCGGACATAATGACGAAAGTCACCCGGTACTGGATATGTACAGGCTGATCCCGAAACGCGACGCGCAGAAGCGAGTCACTATGACGGGCTTTTTTACTTGCTACATGGTGGTTGCGACCCAGTCAGGCTGTAAAACCCTACCACCCCGCAATGTATAACATAATGTAATTACTGAGTACAGTTTATTTATTTATTTTGAAACACCAACAAGATTTACACTAGGATAGTACATTACATGCATTCATAAAGTCTCCATATAAGTATATATAGTACTCTTAATTATAGGTATTTACGACGTATTTAATATATTCTACAGCAAATAACTTAAGTAAATGAAAACGCTAAAACAAAAACAACAAATAAAAAAGAAAAAACACTAATTATTAATTTGGGGTGTAAAGGGTGTCGAGTAACATCATAAAACTTGAGACACCCAAGCCAACCTCACCTGCACGTGGTGCACCCTGCTGAATAACGAACGAGTCAATGGCGAAAGCGGGGTGGTAGCGTTTTACAGCCCGACTGGATCGCAACCATCATGTACATGGCGAAAAAACCCGTCATAGTGACTCGCTTTTGCGAGTCGCGTTTCGGGATCAGCCTGTACATATTCAGTACCGGGTGACTTTCGTCATTATGGCCGGCATGACAGCGGCGACCGGCGATGGATAATCTGTCTCTCGGTGGTTGCCGATGTTTTTGGATTGTACTATGCTTAACATCAGGCATAGTGCAGTCACTATGTCGTACTACGATAAAAAAAAAATATATATTCTAATTTTCTTTTAAATTACTTAGATACATTTGTTAATACTGACTGAGATTATTTGTGAATATATCTAGATTAGAGTTTTTAGATTCAGAATTATAAAGTGATATCATTCTATTTTAGTTGACATATCAGGTGACTGTTTAGGCAGTAGCAATATTTCTGGAGGACACTGTGCACTCGATTCTCGTTTAAAATTAAAAAAAAAAATAGGTGCTGAGCGTTTGATCCAATTATCTAGAAAAATACAAAAATTATACATAATCCTCTACGCGTCTGTGTTAATGCACATGACCGTCGTATGATTTTTTTTTCACTTGAAAGGGAACGTGAGAACAAAAAAAAAGGATTTAGTATCCATTTTACTATCGAAAGTTATTAACTCCTGGTCGTCCGTTGTAGCTCTTGGCAGCGGTCATTGCACTTAGGTTTATTATTTTATTTTCACGTTTGTAGCTATAGTTTTCAAAGTTTTAGAACAAACTTCAAATTAGGTTTTCTTTTTTGTATATTAGTATTTGTTTTTATATTATTACTCTATATGTTAAATGTGACCATGAAGTATATCCTAGAATACTGCGAGTTTCTAACTTTTCAATTGGCGTAATAAAATAAATAACCAAATCCAATATAATTTTTGTAGGTGGTAGAGCCACGCTGAAGCTATTATTGGTTTCAGCATGAATGGGTCTGCTCGATCGGGGTAGCACCACCCGACCCACAGAAAACCGATGTTTAACAGTGCTTGAATTGTTGCGTTTCGTTCGGTCAGTAAGAGCGCCGGAGACCCATCTCCCCTCCTCCCCCTTTCTCTCCATTCCCCCAAACAAAGGCTGGCAACGCACTTGCGACTCTTCTGGGGTTGCTAGTGTCTATGAACGGCAGTGATCGCTTAACAACAGGTGACCCGCACGTTCATTTGCCTCCTATATGATATAAAAAAATAAGATGAATAAACGCCATCTAGTGTTGACAATGTAAACAATGATCACAACTTAGTGAGACTTTGAAAAGTTACATCGCCATCTATCGGAACGACCAAAGATTACTATAACAATGCTCCTAGAAAAAGACAGACTCTCAAGTGATACGGTATTTCTCTATACCAAAAATTCATAACGGGGAATCGAACCTGAGTCATTCGAGAGATGAATTAAATAAACTAACCGGGTTATTAGGATCAGGCATCGTGTAGAAAGGTCTCACAGCCAGCGGATACTTGTCCAGGATATAGAAGTCGGTGTCATACTTGGCCTTTACCAGTCTGCCGAGTAACTTCTCATCAGGAGTCGAGAGGTCGTCTTCTTCACCGAGAGTTACTCCTGAAAAAAAAAATACGGGTACAACTCTTCACTTTTTTTTTTTCGAAATGACTACGCTATTGACCCAGCAAGGTCTTAACAGCTTCACCGGACTACTAAGGCGAGCGCTTAAAGCACTCAGACGATTTTATTTTGGCAACCAGTTCAAGGGTGCACGGCACACCTCGGCTTGGCTGTTGCCTGTTGCATGCAACCTATCTTAGTTAACCTAGCTAACTATTCATATATGTATGAGTTGTTAAAACGTATATGTGTACCAGGCATACACGCCTCAGCAACTCCTCCATATATTTATTATCGGAACATTGAGAGTTTTTCAGTTAAATAAGGGAAAAAAATTAACCCTTCCACTTTCATGTGTAAGCGTGTAGGCGTGCACCTGTGTGGGGATGATCGTGTAGTGTTGTAGCGGTGATGTATATTTGTGTGTCACCGTATCGCGCAAGAAACGCATTCAAGGGCTCCCTACCGAGGGATCGAACCTAGGCTTGAGCCGCTGCCGTGGGAACAACACTTTACTAACTACTGGAAAACTTCTAGAAATAAAGTTTCAATTAATACCGAAAGTTACTTCTGAAAGAAAAAACAAATGAACCGTCACAGGACGCCTGGCAGATGTGAAACAATTCTCGAATTCTCAAATTACACTAAAGGTATGCGGGCTCACTAAGAGAGATTGCGCATGGTATCGCGTCGCCACGTCTAATACAGTCGCCACGATAACAATCAGATTTAACCGCGCCTATAGATTTTTCACGTCAAAAAAAAAAATTTGAACCGTCACGGGACGCCTGGCAAATGTGAAACATCGAAATTGTTAAGTTATATGCATATAAGAACAGATTACGACAGGAATCAGCTATGGCATAATGAAAAGATAAATATAAAGTGTTACAAATTCATTTTTATTAAATACAAAAATTCAACTAGCCCTTGGTGCGGTGTGTTTGGCGGTATTTATCAAAGGGCGTTAGGTCGTCGGTGCATGCCGCGTAACACTAGTATAACGAGTGGGCGACAAAACAGTTTGAATCTTATGTTTATACAGATAGGGTTGCAAATGTTTTTGAGTGTTTAGTTAATAGTGCAATGTTCGTGTTTTGCGTCGCCACGCCAGCAATCAGATTTACTTTCCGCCTATAGATGTTTCACATAAAAAATTGCGTATATAATTATTCTGCACTATTTTTTTTTATTTTTTTATTCAGGACAAACAATATTATATAAAAAAACAACATAGTTCTTAGAGAACATTCCGCTTCACTGTCCACGGATTAAGTATAGAAAATAATTATTTTAGGGCAGTAAAATCAAGTAACTGATGATAGTTAACTTGCAATATTAAACTTGAAATACAATGTTTAAATAAAATGAAACGGGTGGGTCCGGATAGAGCGGTTAACTTCGCACCCGGACACCCATCGCGAACTCCTTTCTTTTTAAGGTTATAAATTAAGAGGGTATCTCACCAGCTTCTCTGAGCATCTCTATGGCCTGCGGAAACACCAATTTCAGAGGTGGGTCGAGGAATTTGAAAGGCTCGATACAATATTGTTGTCCCACTGTTGCTATCTCAGAGGCAAATCTGCAATCGTGTTGTTGCATTTCAAAAAAAGCTTAAATACTAATAAAAAAATAGAAAAAACTTTATAACCGGCAAATTTTAAGCATATTTATAGAACAAAATCCTCTGTCACGTGTGTCTGTCTGTCTGTTGGCGATAAACTCAAAAACTACTGAATGGATTTTCATACGGTTTTTGATTTACAAAGTGATTCATGAAGGTATAGTTAGGTATATAAGTTATCAAGGTTCTTTTTTGTAATCAGGGCGGGACAACGTCTACCGGGCCAGCTAGTTATTACATACGAACTCCAAGTTTTATTTGGATTTTTTTTTATTCATAACTAGTTCTGACCGCGACTCTGCCCTAGTGAAATCTTATGTAAAAACAAACTGTGAGCCGTCACGGGACGCCTGGTAGATGTGAAACATCGAAATTTGGAACGTAGTAAACAATACTGTATAAACTAGTGACTAGAGTGTGCCAAAAAATGACAATTTTTTTTTTTTGCTCTCAGCCCAAAGTATTTCAGAAGATGTCTCAATAAACCTAAAAATACCAATTCTAAGAGGTTCTCCATCGAACTTAAAGTTTTCCCAAACAGATAATATGGGAGACATGATTTCTTAATATTTCCTGTCCTGCAAACTGTGATATTTTTTTTTTAACGAATGAGTGAATGAGCGAATGAATCTTTTGAGTCGAATATCTATGTATCTCCAATATTTGATTTGTTATACAGCTTTGAAATTCAAATTACGTTTTTTTTGCATTTCTTAACTAAACTGAAAGATTTAGACAAAAATGTTAAATAGTCAAATAGTTTTTTTTTTTCTCGAACTGACTACGCTATTGGCCTTACTAGGGCCTTCACAGCTTCACCGGACTACTAGTTCATGACATTTTTTTCATATCATAAATAACAATAAAATTACGGGCTCATGTACATTTATTTTTTAACCGACTTCAAAAAAAGGAGGAGGTTCCCAATTCGACTGTATTTTTTTTTTCAAATTTTTGCTTTTACGAACCGAAATATCGATGATAAATAAAAATTAAACTTGCAACAAAATTAGGCAAAGTAAGATGTTTGGAAGTACTAAACCATAGAATGTACAAACTTAGTTATATTTTTATGATTTTTCAGCTATTCTAAATTTTCAAATATTTTTAACTATTGCTTCGGTCCTATTGGTCTTAGCGTGATGATATATAGCCTATAACCTTCCGCGATGAATGAGCTATATAATACTGAAAGTATTTTTCAATTCAGACCAGTAACAAACAAACAGACTAAATCCTCTACCTTTATAATATTAGTATAGATTACTACTTTTGTCTCGTACTTAGCTCCTGTCGTCATTCAAATGACAATAACTTTTGATAGAGTGGACCGATTTTAATGAAACAAAAAATTAGTTACTCCTGAGGATATGCTTTATGATTTTCTTGCTGAGGTTTTATTGTAAACTCAGTACTTTAGCAGTGATACGTGATCATACAAATAAACAAACAGACAGACAGACATTTAAAAAAATGAATGAAATATATTCTATTATATTATTTAGACACCTGCAATATATTTTTTTTTTCACGAAATTCGAAAAAGTACACACACTTTATATTTACATTGTTATAGATAGTGATATACTGACTGGTCTCTCAATCCCCTGAACATTTCCGTGAAGGTGGAACCGATGGTGTCCAGCACCTCATGGTAATGGTTCTTGAAGGACATCTCCAGGTCGAGGCCTACGAACTCTGTCAAATGGCGGTGGGTGTTAGAATCCTCAGCTCGAAACACAGCACCTATTGTGAACACCTAAAACGATAATAAAAAAAAATGAGTGCTTGTACCGGTCACACTCGATTGAAGTAAAACTTGTTATATTTAAGTTCCGAATTAGCCGATAGATGGAGCATTTCACGTGAAACGGACAACGGAAAAAAAGTTAAAGAACAGTAACATCGGAAATTCAGAAATTTTGGATGTCGTTTTTCGTATTGAACAAATTTACAATAAAATATTAAACACAACGATTTATATAGAAGAATAATAGTTCTTTATGAAACTAAAATAAAACGACAAAAAACTTTTTTTTTTTAAATGTTCTAAACCGAATGTAAATTTTTCAAAAAAAAAATTTTAGTAACGGGGTATTTTTTTTTTCATAAAAACATAGCTTAAAATATACATAAAATATACTATAACTTTTAAAGTTGGCACAGAACTGGTTAAGGACATAGATCGATTTTTTACTCAGCAGTTTTACTGAGCAAGTCTATTGCTAAGTAAAATCGATAAAATATGCTTGTGCCAGATCTTAGCACAGTTCGACATACATGTACATCAATCGATCTATCTCCTTAACCAATTCTGTACCAACTTTAGAAGGAACGAATTTCAGAAATTCATTTTTTTTTTGTTTTCCGCTTCACGTGTAATGCCCCAGAAGGCACTACAAATAATAAAACTTTGATTTAATTTGTAACTTACATTGAACTCAGATGACGGCACGGTCGCGCGCCCAATTTTACACAATTCTTTTTATCGTATGATTTTTATTATTATTTAATTTAATATTTTTTATTAATTTTTTTTTTCAGAATTTTTTTTAACAATTTATTGTATGACAATAAAAATAATCAATATTTAATGAAAAAATAAAATTATTAAAAAAAAACCGGATGGTACGGAACCGTGACGCCATATTGCCGTAACTGATTTCCGTTGCATTGTCATCCAGTTATCTCTGAGTCGCGCCTGAAGAAGTTTTATTTCAAAAATCAAATTTAAAATAACCTAGAAGTGACATCCAATATTTCTGCTTACCCCCCATCATGGTCATAAACTTAAAAGCGCTATAGAGATATTGTATTAATAAATAATGTATTTATTTTTTAATTGTATTATTATTTATAAATTTAATTATTATATATTATTATTAATGTATAAATATTATTCTTCTTCTTTTTCTTGTTTTGGCTCCGCAGAAGCACTTGCCAGTGTCAATGTTTTCTATCAATGGATAGTACAATAATATTACAAGCCTCGAGTGGTTATTTCAACATTCTAACAAGATGGTGGATCCCTTGTTAGAATCTCCCTGGGAGTTTTTGTGGCATCTCAGAATTTCATGCTTCGTGATATAATTTTCCATTCACTTCACTTATGCACTATAAACTAACTATATTACGTAAAACACCACCAAATTTACAAAATATAAAGTTCAATAACACAAGATTATGAATAAAATATAAAATCCACTACATGACTGACTAAGATTCCGCCAAAAACTCATCATATATATTATTTAGAATGATAATTATCACGGTAAATAATGATACCTTATCAAAATCGGCAGCTATCGCCATCTGTTTGTAGAGTTGTGGACTCTGTGCGAGATAGGCCGAGGACTTAAAGTATGAGACGGTGAAGACATTAGCTCCGCCTTCGGAGGCAGCTGATATGATCTTCGGAGTATGAATTTCAACAAAACCTTATAAAAAGTAAAATTATAACGCTTGTAACTTCTTCTTGTATGAATATTAGGGCGATTTTTATTTAGGACGTGGGATTTTTTTTCCGAAATGACTACGCTATTGACCCAGCAAGATCTTAACAGCTTCACCGGACTACTAAGGCGAGCGCTCGCGGCACTCAGCCCATTTTATTTGAGCAACTGGCTCAAGGGTGCACGGCACACCTCGGCTTGGGCTGTTGCCTGATACATGCAATTCGTGACCTATCTGAGTTGACCTAAGCTAACTATTCATACATATATGGGTTGTTGGAGCATATATGTTTACCAACCATACATACCTCAACAACTCTTATATATATTTCGTATCGGATAATTTTCCAAACTATTACTCCTAATCTGGTTGGAGGTGTTTTTTTCCTTAGAGTAGTCCTGAATGGGTTTCAATTATATAAAAAAAAATCGTGCCAAAATACAGCTCCTAATTTTAGAATTAATCCGTGCTCCACAACAGAATTTTAAATGGAAATGACATAGGAAATGATCTGTTATTGCTTTGGAGTTTTTTTTTTATTTTGAACTAATGAAGAGGTATTATATCGAGACAAGTATTCTTGTAGCAAAGTTAACTTCGATTTTAATCTCGAATAACTTTTAAACCAGACAAGTTAGGAAATAATTTTTATTGGTTAAACATGTTTACTGAGACTAGTAAGAAAAACACAGTATTAAAAGAATGACGTTATCAAAGATGCATTAAAATAAGAAAAACAGAAATAATGATAAATAGTAAATAGGCTGACAATTTAAATGAGAATTAGTTGTCCACTATAAGAAAATACTATTTTAATACAAGTCAATAGTAGGTCATTAGTAGTAAACACAGAGTCGAAATACTTTTTCCGGTCATTAGCATGATTATAATATCTCCATGTCATATTGCTTAAATATGCTATAGGCATATTTCATGGTGAAAAAAAAACGTACTGATTCCGGCGAATAAATTAAATCTACATTAATGCATGCAAAGCCGCGTGCAAAAGAGAGTATCCCAGAAATAAGACGAGGTATTATTTTATGATTATTTCAATGAAGAACACCTTATTTATAATTTAATTATTTATTACACTTTCCAACTCCATCTTTAGACCAATGACATGTATGTAACTTTATTATTTTGACAAAAGTAGCGTATAGAAACATTTACATTATTAAAAGTACAGATTACAGATTAATTACAAATGATTAATTTGAATATTATATATTCATTTTTTTTTATTTAAATTTTTTGAAAAAAAAAAAAATCTTGCTGGTATCTTGGATAAGTACTAAAATACATTTCAATCATTTTGAGAAATGAATGCTTGTTCATCTATCTATCTGTCTGTCTGTTTGTTTGATCACCAATCACAGCTAAAGTATATAGGTACTTATATATTGAAAAGTTTTTAAAAAATACAATGATGGCTCACCCTTGCTGGTGAGGATATCGCGGAACAGCCTGCAGACCCCGGCTTCGATCCTGAAGATAGCCTGGTTTGCAGGTGTCCTTAGGTCTAGGACTCGGTTGTCTAACCTCGTGTCCTGATTGACCCTGATCTTTAAGGCTTCGGGGTCCTATGAGAGAAGCAAATAGAGAAATCGAGGTAATTAATTAATATATTAAGTAATTTTACTTAAACATTTCGTAAAACGCCGCCGTGGTCTGGGGGTAAATTTCGCTCCCGCACATCAGACTAGGCCCCCCTCGGCAGCGGCTCAAGCCTAGGCGCCGTGCACCCTTGAGCTTGTTGCCCAAATAAAATCGGTTGAGTGCTTTAAGCGCTCACCTTAGTCCGGAGGTGTTAAGACTTTGCTAGGTCAATAGCGTAGTCAGCTACGAAAAAAAAAGCATTTTGTAAATGACCGACATGATGTAAATACTAGAAACTGTAACTAGTCGTCCCAAGTTTTAGACTTAGCAAAACCAGTAATCGTTTTTTAGATAATAGTGTTCGGTTCTACAATAAAGTTCCAAAGCATATTACCGATTTACAGGATTGTGAGTTCAAGCGTCATTTCTAGTGGCTTTTGGTATCGCATAGCTATTGTAGAGTAGCTCAATATGTGAATGATGGTAATGTCTGGAATTGACTCCTCTCTGTGCATCCACTAAAAGCGATTGTATGACGTATTAAAAATATATATGTTTTAAAAGAGGTACCCGATCGAGTTTCTTGCCGGTTCTTCTTGATGACTGGGTTGTTTCTTTCCGAATCGGTGGTAGTTTTTACGTTCATAAGTGCCTTATTAGGGCCTAAACTGAAATAAAGTTTTTTTTTTTATGTCGTAGGAGGCAAACGAACAGGCGGGTCACCTTATGTTAAGTGATCACCACCGTTCATAGACACAAGTAACACCAGAGGAGTCGCAAGTGCGTTGCCAGCCTGTGTTTGGGGGGAGGGAAAAAGGAAAGGGGAGAGGGAGAGCAGATGAAGAGAGAGGTGGATATGGACCTCCGGCGCTCTCAGTGACCGTACGAAACACAACAATGCGTGCACTGTTACGTTCATGTGGGTGTTTCTGTGTGTCGGGTGGTAGTATCGTGGGCGAGCCGACACACTCATGCTGAAACCGGTTACAGCTTCAGCGTGTCTCTACCACCTACTTCTAATATCATCTATGTCACTTGACATACAACAAAGTTCTGTTTTTTTCTTGCTTTTCAACCGAACACCCATTTCCATCCCAGTTACGTCGGATTCGTTTCGACCTTGAAACTGTACCCTCACCCTGCCTAAAGAATTTTCCTTTTAGAATGGCAACGGAAAAAATAGATTTAAAAAAATCTTACGTCGTTCTTCTCGGGCCTCGACGCGTCGTCGATCTGTAGGGGAAGCTGCGCCCGCGCACTCGAGATCGTCCACACCTGAAGAGCGAGCAGTTCCACATCGCTGACAGAGCACGATTCCACCGGAGAAGCTGTCTTCACCACCACAGCCTCAATGTCCACTATAGACTCCTTTGTTATACTGGAATTTAATCATCACTAGCATACTATAGCCCTTTTGCCCATACATGTATAATCAGGGGGCCTAACCAAGTTCCTTATCGACAATCACTAATGCAAATAGAAAACGGCAAAATGTATCCCCCTCTCACAGATAACCGACGTGAAATAACAGTGCTTGCATTGTTGTGTTTCGTTCGGTCAGTGAGAGAGCCGGGGGCCCACGTCCCTTCCTCTTTCCTTCCCCTCCCATATACAGGCTGGAAACGCACTTGCGACGTCCCTGATGTCGCTAGTGTCTATGAACGGTGGTGATCACTTAACATCACGTGACCCACCAGTTCGTTTGCCACCCTTGATATAAAAAAAATGGAGATGATATATCTGAACGCTATATGTCATCTCCATACATTTTGCCGTTTTCTATTTGCATTAATGATTGTCGATAAGCAACTTGATTAGGCCCCCAGACACAATTAGTTGGGCTCATATAATGGGTATTTTTAAAAACTCAGTTAAAAGTAATATTTGTCGATTTAACAGTTCGCTTTATATATGCATTAGTATACTTTTTCACTAGCTTTTTTGCCAAAATTCAATCATGGTCTGTCATTATGTTCCTGAAACCATTGTTTGCGCATTTATTAACCCAAAAACTATAGACTCCTTCGTAATACTGGAATTGAATCATCACTAGCGTACTATAGCGCTTTTGCCCATTTTGAATCATAGGCTATTATTTATTTAAGTGATCCCATTGTTTGTGCAATTATTATCCTAAAAATTACAGACTCTATTGTAATACTGGTAATCGAATCATCACTAGCGTCCTATAGCCATTTTGCCCATATTGAATCATAGGCTGACATTATTTTCGTGAACCTGCTGTTTGCCTATTTATTAACTCAAAATCTCTAACTCCATCGCAAACTGAGCGTGAATCAACACTAGCATGCAATCCTTATTCTGATTTTCCCGTTCATTAACCTAAAAACTTTCGATTAGTTAGTAATACTGGAAGAGGATCATCACTATCGTACTATAGCGGTTTTGCCCATGTGTTATCATTGGCTGTAATTATTTTTCTGGACTGGCTGTTTGCAACTTTATTAACCCAAAAATTAAAATATCAACTCCTTCGTTACACTGGAAGGCAATCATCACTATACCTATAGCGGTTTTGCCCATATATGATCATAGTCGATCACTTATCCAAATCAATGTTTATTATCCCAAAAAAGTGGAATTATTAGACAGTTCACCTAAGAAGGTGATCACAATCTATGTTCAACAGGACTTGGTTATGGGAATAAGGCCTCACGAAAATGGTGGTTTCGTTATTTAGGAGACCTCATTTATAGCTAAAGTAGTTACCACTATTTTAATTTCACTCATTAAAATATTATAGATATCTGTTATTCCATATATTTAAAAATCCAACCGAATGGAGTAGTGTTGAGAGAGTTGGGGGGATGAAAAATGGAGGCGTTAAACAAAATCCTAAATATCCTGTTACCTAGCTACCTTCCTTAATGTGTAATCTCGATTCACTTCAGAGGAAGTCTCGCTCCAGGTTTGGCGGTCTTAGACCACTTAGAACATAAAGTAGTTAAAAAAATAATGGATATACTACTGTAAATGTACAATTAAGGTTCTCAATTTTACTGGTCCTATTCATGATATTTTGACAAAACAAATGGCACGATAACGCACACATACGTAAAGTAATATCGTAACGCGACACTGTCTTAGACAAAATGTGGAAGTAAGATGGCATATTCTCAATATCGGTTGTGAAAAAGACAGTTATATGTTGCTTAGATATGGACGGATTGACAGGGCTAACAATAGATAAGCTAGTTAGGTCAGTTTTAACAAGGCGCTATGAAAGGGCTTATGATGTATCTACAGCTTTTTAGTTACAATATCATTCGGTCCTATTAGCAAAGAACTTTCGAGTAAAAAATTTATAACTCTGCCCTCCCAATACATTCTTGATAATTTAATTTATGTCCGAAAGAACCTTGATAAGCTGGTTTATGTAAAAGGCCAGCATAATCTAAATACTAGGAACTGTCACAAACTGGTTGTCCCATGTTTTAGACTTAGTAAAACGAATAATAGTTTTTTTGGAAAATAGTGTGAGGTTTTATAAGAAAATTTTCAAAGGATATTACCGATTTGCCGGATTGTGAATTTAAGCACCATGTCAAGCGGGTTTTGGTCTCAAAAGGCTATTATAGAGTAGATCAGTATAGTGATGTCTAGAATTGACTCATCTCTGTGCATCCTTTAAAAACGTTTCTGACATGTATGTAATATATTCTAAATATTATATATATTTGTTAAAAATATAAACCCAATTGAGTTTCTTGCCGGTTCTTTTCGATGAATGGGTTGTTTGTCCAAACCGGTAGTAGTTTTGAAATTCATAAGTGCCTTCTTAGAGCCTAAATTGAATACATTGATTGTGATTTTAAGAGCACTAACTTGCCGGTAAATTTGACCATGTGTTTGCTGACAGCTCTCTCATCGTTCACTGTGACCAACAGCTGGACAGTGCTCGAGCTTTGCCTGAGGACTGAGAAGCACTGCTTTCCCTTCGCACGAGAAGTTTGAAGTCTTGCTATTAAATTAAAATAGTTTGGGTTATGAATGACCAACAAAATGATATTTGTACATATAATATTATCGGGGCCAGCGAATGTTGAAATATGAAAAATAACTTCGAGAAATTATACACCTATTCTTTCTCATATATCACTCTATCTACTGGTGAAAACCGCATGAGAATCTGTTCAGTATTTTTTTTTTTTTAGTTTATCACGAACTGAGAGACATCGCAGAGGATTTTGTTTTATACTATGTAATGAGAAATGTAAATTTATGGTGTCTGAAATATTTAGATTTTTGTGAAAAACAAAAATGTTGCAGGTGTCTAAGAATAACTAAAAACTTCAATATTTTTTTAGAAATGGAAGTCTGTCTGTTTGTTTGTTTGGACTTACTTACTTACTTAGATAACTTAATTAGTCACTGTTTTTTGACGTAAGGTTCCACCGGAACGAATTCCCGGGCACAGCTAGTTTATTTATATTATTTGAAGATTAGAAGGAGACATTTTTATTATATGTGTAGATATCAGCTGTGATTTATATAAAATTACCTCTAACCCATACAGTTTGCCCATCAAGTTTCACATTAAGATCCTTGACATCAGTGTACACTCTATCACGATTCTCCCCTGATGATTGTATGAGCTTGACAGTGCCGTACCGACCCTCGGATATATCAGGCTCCACATCACCTTGTGGCTGGGATGAGGTTGTCTGGAAAGGTCCATATAAGTTTATAATAATATAAGTTTATAATAAAATCATCGATATAAAACTGTATCTTTAGTCCCTAAGCACTGAACAACTTGCGCTGAAAAACAATATTATATACTGAGTTCTAGACTGATTAACAAGACTGGCAGATTGTTAGATATTACACATTTAAACAAGCATAGATATAAAATGAAGATTGAATCTTAGCTTCAAAACTTAGATTATGATGAAACGGAAAAAATATTACTGGCAGATATATAAAGAGTAGTAGCTGTCAAGACTTAATTTCTCACACAGGTATCATTAGTTTGAATGATTTGATAGAATGATTATTTTATAGAATAAGACCTCTTTTACATAATTTAACATAAAATATATTTTAGCACTAATTCTTAAGTATATTTAGATTGTTTTTAACATGCATTTGTTTTTGTATATAGCTTTTTAAAATATTTTATCCACTGCGGTTGTGTAACGTGACCATGAATAGTGTCATAATGTATACTGCCACCTGAGATACAGGATTACCTAGTTTAGGTGGCAGCGGTCATATGTAGAATCCATCAATGTTTTATCTACCTTTTGATAGTTTTTGCGATTCATAATTCTAGTTTGATAAGTTACATAATATTTTTTTTAATTTTTATGATTTATTGTGTATTGATGTTAGCATATTGTATATTACTGTAATAATCTAGTATTACTTGTAAAATAATAAAATAGCACCGTATTGTATTGTATCGCATACTTTTAAATGTAAAGATGTATGTTTATGAGCAATAAATAAATAAAAAAAAAAAAAAATTTCATTCAACCTCATGCCAGAAATGTGTATAAAATGTTCTTACAAAGTTAGGTCACTTTACAGTGAAACAGCGAAAACATTTGCATAAATATATAAGTTACTAGCCTCTGCCCGCGACTTCGTTCGCATGGAACAGATACACTAACACGCAGCAGTTCTCAAAAGGAAAAAACATCCCGATTTTGAAACAGTTTTTATCTGTGCTCCACTCCTATTGATCTTAGCGTGGAGATATACAGCCTATAACCATTCTCGATGAAAAGAACTATTAGAGAACTATTAGAAAAGAATTATTCAAATCGGATTAGTAGTTCCTGAGATTACCCCCCTACAACGCCACAACGTCATAAACTCACAAACTTTACCTCTTTATAACATTAGTATAGATATCTGAATTTTTGTGAATGCCTGATTAACGCAAATTATTATGAAAATATATTCATGGAATTCTCAATTGTTGGCAAATTCAATCATAATGTTCTCATTAATAATGTCGTGTACAATAATAAATAAATAAATAATAATATGAATTGGATAAAACACAGAATATTGAAATTGATGGGTTTTGGGGAAAAAAAACGCACGATTGTAGCAAAATAAGCAGATTTAATATACGAGCACAATGACACTACGTGAAGTAGTGAACAAAGAGGCGACATCTATACGTGATTTGTAGAGAATGGTAAAGCGATCAAGACAAAAAGTTTCTACTATATAGAAAGTGTTGACAACTGACATAATAATATTTGACAGTAATGACATACTTGTTTGATTTATACTATTCTAACAGAAATAATATATCCATCTATTGACTTGTATTCAAATGACTTTTACAATTACATACTAAAAATAACATAAATAGGTAAAAACAAAGTATGCCATGTACCAGTCTAAATATAGGGTTTATTAGGCAAAATTTAATCCATCAAAGACCACCCTAAGGTTCTTTTAAATGTACCTTGTGTTCAGCCTTTTTCTGTTGTTTCTCAGCGGCCTTGGCAGCTTTCTTCGCTGCCTTCTTACTGGTAGCTGCATCACCCTCTACCGTGACTTGCTCCTCTGAAACCACCATTTCTATGTTGTTCTGTAAATTAAAGACAAAACTGTGTTAAAACATCAACATTTTTTAATGATTCCCATAATACTAGTATATAGAGGATGGTTTATATTTACAGGAAAACAATCTTTTTACGTAACACAATCACTTGTTTATTAACGACTGACAATATTGAAGGTGGGCACACTAATCACACTCTATAACTACCGTCACATAACTGTACTTATGCTTATTATAGAATACAGATTGTTGTTAACATATATTCGAGGGAAAATATGTTTTTTTTTTTTAATTTATACAAGTAGTCTGCCCTGTACTCTCACAGGGGTACTAAGGAAGAAAAAGAGAACAAATCACACTTTTACAGTACAACCATCCATACACATAATAAGAATATTAAACTAAGGTGTCTGTACTCTTTAGATATTTGTGAAAGAAAAAAAAGGTTGCAAGTGTCTCAGAATGTGTTATAAAATACATTACAATCATTTTTAGGAATATCTGCGTACTTTTTTTGAACACGCATCAATACTAAAGTACTGCCTTCACAATAAAACCTTTAGAATTTGAGAAACATTTAGTGTCAGTTTCATTAAAATTGGTTGGGACTATCAAAAGTTATTGTAATTTTAATGATGACAGGACTTAATACGAGAGAAAAGCAGAGCAAGTCACTGTGTTTTTTTTTTATTGAAGCACGACAAAGTGACTGCACTATGCCTGATGTTAAGCATAGTACAATCCAGAAACATCGGAAACCACCGATAAACAGATTATCCATCGCCGGTCGCCGTTGTCATGCCAGCCATAATGACGAAAGTCACCCAGTTTCCAGTTACACAGTTAGGTTCCACACAGACACAGTCTATTATACTATTATAATAAAGATGTAAAGTTTGTGAGTCTGTGATGTTGTCATGTTGTAGAGTGTAATCTCAGGAACTCTCCCTGTCGTTCAGGCTGGTGCAGGTGCTGACCGGACACGGTTGTTTCGGGTGGTTCCTGCACTGGATCGCTCGCAGGGAGCCGACCATCGCCTGCCATGAGTGCGGCGCTGAGGAAGATACCACGCAGCACACTCTCTTTGAGTGTGCTGCGTGGGAGGTGGAGCGCCGCACTCTGGCGGCGGTGGTAGGAAAGGATTTGTCGCTGCCAAGCGTGGTCTCGTACATGATCGGCAGCGAGCTGGCGTGGCGAGCAGTGGCCTCCTTTTGCGAGGAAGTTACCTCGCAAAAGGAGGTGGCGGAGAGGGGCCGCGAGGCGAACCTCCTGAGTGGTCGTCTTCACCAACGGAGGACCGGCAGGAGGAGGCGGCGCTTTGCCCAACTCCTCCTGCTACAGTAGCCGGACCTGAGGGGATGTAGTCGGGGGGCTCATACCCAGCTGCCTCTCTATAGGTAGGAGCCCGGTGGCCACCTTCCACCGGGCGGACCGTTTGGGCGGCTATTCAAGGAGAGTATCAAAGAGCGATCCCTTGCCGCCCTAACATCACGGTCTGTCGGTACACCGCGAGGTTTTAGTCCGTGCGAGTCGGACATAACCCATCCTCTCCCCCGGGAGGGTGGGTATACAAAAAAAAGAACTACTGGTTCGATCTGAATGTTAATTCTTTCAATGTTATAGAGCTCATTTATCGAGGATAGTTATAGGCTATATATTATCACGCTAAGACCAACAGGAACGAAGCACCAGTAAAGAATGTTGAAAAATCGGGGCTTTTTTCTCTTGAGAGATTCTGCTGTGTAGCGTTTGTCCAAAGTAACTATTCCACGCAAACGAAGTCGCGGGCAGAAGCTAGTATGTAAATAAAATTGTAACTGAATCAATAACCAAGCTGATCATGTAATTTGTCTATTTCTAAAGAACTATACTGTTTAGTTTTATTTTTCAGCAAGCATTCCAATCATATACAATACTTTAAACAACTTCGATTTGGCCAGTAACCAAAAGGCAGTACTCCGGTGTACTCACTGACCGAACGAAACGCAACAATGCAAGCGATACTTGACGTCGGTTTTCTGTGAGAGGATGATACTACCCCGGGCGAGCTGACCCATTCATGCTCAAGCCAGTAATAGTTTCAGTATGACTCTACCACCTACTTTGTGTCTAAGTCAAGTTGTCTTATGATCTAAATATGACATATATCACAAAATGTTTACATTTGGAACAAAATAGGATAGAAAGGATTACTCATAACCAAGTATTTTTAAAATTTTTAATCTATGAAATCTCACCTAATATATAGAATAATTAGTTACAGGCAAGACATAGCTATTAGGTAGACCGAGAGATAACTCAGTTAAATAAGGTTAGCTTCTAATCATCCCCAGTAAGTGACTCTAATAGGAGGATATCAATTATTTCCATGTTGTATTATATTTTTGCTAAGTTCAATTGGAGTAAATTACAGAAACATTTACGTAATTTGAACAATAAATACGTCATAGTATAGAACTAAATAAACACAACTAAGTGCATGACATCATTTATCGCAAACTGCATGATGCAATAATTATGAAGATAACCCATACATTGTATTATATAGTGAAGCTGAAAATTGACAAAGGAGGTGTATTAACTTTATCTCCAACTGACAACCACACTCTCAGGAAGGATAAGCAATTTCTGTATGTGTGTCCTATAGGTGAACTCATCCTAAATGGAGATACAAATTTTGATTAGATTTTTGTGAATGTTTGAGTGCGTCCGTGTATGGTATATATTCTTAATCGGAACTGCTACAAGGCCCTACACTCTGATTCGAAAATTTATTCTTTATTCTCAGGTCAGGACAATATCTGCCGGGACTTATATTTACAAATATGATTTTATTCTTCAGAGATGAATTAAGGATAAACAAATGCAAACTTTACACTCCTATAATACTATTTTAACACTGTTTTGTGTAAATTCTTGACTGTATTAAGCACAAGCAACCTTATGGCTA
The DNA here is from genome assembly GCA_014332785.1 of Antheraea mylitta. Taxonomy (NCBI): domain Eukaryota; kingdom Metazoa; phylum Arthropoda; class Insecta; order Lepidoptera; family Saturniidae; genus Antheraea; species Antheraea mylitta. The sequence goes on from JACEII010000113.1 coordinate 229,676, forward strand.
TATTCAGAGACAAAAAGATTATGAGGACTGTACCAAAAACACATGGAAGATAACATGACCTTCAATATATGTGGCCACTGTAGAACACACTTACCCTGATTGTGATTAACTAAATTTACTACTGATTACAGAGATAAAGAACGGAATTTTGCAAAGGTGTGATCAAATAATAGGATATAATAAGGCTACGCAAGATCAAGAGCTGTGGGAGAGAGAAAACATGCAAACAGGCATAAGCTGAACAAATAGACAAAGAAACATATGTACATACATACATGTTTATTTGTATTGTCTAAAACACTTTAATTCATTCTATTCAATTTTTTTCCATTGAAAAAAAAAATTCCAATTAAAATGTATTCCATATTTAAAAAAAAAAACAATAATTTATTTTTTTCCTTTTATGTCTTTTCTGTTTTCATGGCAATCTGTTCATGTGCAATGTTTTGGGAACAATGAGCCAATGTGAGAGTCAGGATTTGATTTAAAATATTTGCATGTGTTATATAGACTCCAACGAGTCTTCTATTTTTCAAGATGTGAGTATTGCTAAACTCTAGATTTCAGGTTGGAAACACTGAACCTCTTTAGCCGACTGTGCACAATGCTCCCTTCACCTTCCAGCTTCGATGTCAGAATGTTAATATGTCTGGACAGTCTGTTTTGATATTTTTTGCTGAATTCAGCAACTTCCTGTTTAACGGCTTTGATAGTTACATCCATATAAATGTATCTGTTATTTATATAATTTGGAATCCACAGCATGTTGCATATTGTTTTAGATTGAAACCGTTCTAAATAATATTGCTGTTTTTGGCTGTACCTCAGAGTTGGATGCCATATGTCCAAATTGGTTTCAGAATGGCTTTGTATATTGTAAATTTACAGTCAGGAGAGATCTTTGATTTAGGTTCATATGCTTCTACAATAATTAATGAATTGACAATTTACCTAAGATTATTTAATACATAGATTATATTAAACTAGTCTAATCATCATGGAATAGTTTCATATGCATTATAAAACTTAACCTTAATCCACCCAGAGGAGCATTTTCACCAGCGCATACTAGGAACTAGTACTACGATATGTATATAAATACTTGAAAGGTTAAAAAGAATGTTGTAGACACATAAAAAAAATAGAGTTTTTAGTAACAAAAAATTAAAGTTATTACATTTTGTTAAAACTGAAGTGTGGTGAAAGATGAAAGTGTCCACAAAACACAATTTTATATAATTGTCTATAAACTGACAGCATTACCTAAAACATTTGTATTTTAGTTGTCTATTCTTATGTTGAATAGTGTAATACTAGGCCCTGCCCATGACTTCGTCCACATAGTAATTGTTACTTTGGGCTATCACTAACACAGAGCGGAAGCTCTCAAGAAGATAAAATATCCCAATTTTGAAACATTTTTCATCAGTGCTTCGTTCCTATTGGTCTTAATGTGATGAAATCAGACCAGTAGTTCCCGAGTTTACCCCCTACAATGTCACAAACTCACAACATCACAAACTTTACCTTTTTATAATATTAGTATAGATGAACAACAATAAAGCACATAAAAGACATTGAGTTTACCTATAAATTGTCTTCTGAAATAGTATACTATATTATAAAATTCATAATGAAGTTTCTCATCTCATTATTACAGTAATGCGGGAGTAAAACAAGCGTAACATTACATTATTATTTCATTATACTCATGTTAAAATTATGCGCCTGACAAGTAGGTTCCCGTTTAAGAATAAAATCAAGACACTATACAATGTACGCATCATTATCATCATCATATCATGTATCCTTTAGCATTAATTTCAATATAGTTCAGAAAATATTGCATCATGGTTCATTTAAGGTGTATTCAAGAAAACAACTTTCTAATTTACCTGGAATCTGTTACGATGAACTTGTATAACGTATTAATGAAGTTTTCAAAGTAAGTACGTGTCAGAAATCCTTTATAATTCAACAATATTGCTTGATAGAGAGGTTATGCACCTGTTTAGCACGACAAGCGGCTATTGACATACTCTTTGTGACAAATGCAGCTATTGTCAGATGTCAATTTTTTTTTTGACATTGAGTATTGACTCAAATAATATATGACAACAAAACAGTGAAAAGGCGGACGATTTTTTTTTAATTTTATTTTGGCAATCAATCTTCTAGTACATTATTACTGCCATTGTCAAGTAGGTAACGATGTTATAAGTTTCTTGCGATTATTTTAATGAACTAATGACATGGTGGCCGTTTTGTTAAAACTTTCCAAGGAGTTTTTCAGGCAAGTCAGAATCCATGCTCCATGGCATTTCTTATTTTTGATCCACTTCACTCGTGCATAATAACTAAACATATTACCTAAAAAATCCAAATATATTATAACTAGGTAGCTGATCATTGAAAACACCACCGGTTTTAGATAATATAGAACTAAGTAACACAAGATTATTAATAAAATATAAACTCCACCATCATCATCGGGTCATCTCAGTCCCTCCCTTGCGCGGGGGACGAGGGAACTGTTCAAGGCATATTACCTCCTTCAGTGGCCTGTCCTTGGGTTGCCCTCTTGGGCTTGCTGTGACGGGTCGTGGCCTCCTTACGGTGTAAACTCCAGTCTCCACCGTATGGTATTCGAAGATCCCGCTAAAAACTCCGTCGGACGCTTTTTCGCTTTATGCCCAAGACATTATGAATCAGCTAGTGCCAATATTATATTTATTATATCAGTCTCTATTTCATAAACACATTGCTCAAATTTCAATTGTATTTTTAATGCTAATATATTTAACGTGTAGTTATTAATCTATTTCTTTCTAAGCATATAAGCCGGAATTATAAAAAAAAAACTTAGTAGATTACGTTAACCGATTTTGAGATATCTAGCTAGTCATTTCAAATCAAATTCATTCATACCCTATAAATATAAAAAATAAGAATTTTAAGTGATTTTATTATTTTTAATAAGATGTATGGTTTATGAGCATCCACACTATGGTTGGAATACTTGAATATTGTTTTATAGGTCAAAGTCATTAGTTGCAGCATTTTGGATTTCTCACCATAAAGTTTATATTAGAAGGAACATAACTTGCGCGCCATTTATACTAAATCGTTTATTTTAAATAGCAAAATTTACTAACTTTACTATAATAGGATATTATGATTAAATCACAAAGTACTGATTTTATGATATAAGTACTTCTTGGTAACGCAAGCAGATATAATGAAAACCCACATAATGTTCCTAAATAGTCATTGTGGCTTCTATCAGTCTGAACCATAGATTTCTCATAATTGTACAATTTAGTCTATCAAGTCAACCAAACAATATTGGAAAAATTAGTGTAATGTATAAAATTTTCGTCCAAAATGTCTAAAGTTATCACCGGCCCAGATTTGATGAGCGCCGGTGCAAAATATAATATTTTTCAACTAAATTCACCATCAGTATGCCCGTATTCACGGCCAACATACCCGGCACCCTCACAATCGGAGATCGTATCGAAATTGGCGGTAAAATCAAAGAAAACGCTCGAAAGTGAGTAAATTTTGTTTAAGCATTACCCAACTTTAAAAAAGACTCTTTGTTTTTTTGTAGTCCGGTGAAGTTGTTAAGACCTTGCTGAGTCAATAGCGTAGTCAGATTGAAAAAAAAAACTTAATTTTTTAAATATATAGCCGCTTTTAAAACGTTTTACTGAGTTAATATTGATAATTATATCTACTACTTATATCTAACACAACCCATTTTTATATAAAACTTTTTGCTGTTTTTTTTATTTGATTAATATTTATGTAGGCTAGAAGCTTGTAATCCAGCCATTTATTTTATTAAAATTTTTAAGTTGAAAGTCAGTCACCGTGTCTGACTGACATATCAACGCACAGCTCAAACTACCGGAGTTAGATGTCGTCAAAATTTGCATACGGTTTCCTTTTACACTGATGGTGAGCACTAAAAAAAGGTACTTTTGTATTAAATGCACCGTGCTCGCCGACCGCTACCGCGGCCATTTCGTGTTATCTTTTCTCCCAAGTCTAACCTGTGTAAAGTGTAAGGGGTGTCGAGTAACATCTTAAAACTTGAGACACCCAAGCCAACCTCACCTGCACGTGGTGCACCCTGCTGATCAAGGAACGAGGCAATAGCGATAGCAGGGTGGTAGGGTTTTACAGCCCGACTGGGTCGCAATCACCATGTACATGGCGAAAAAGCCCGTCATAGTGACTCGCTTCTGCGCGTCGCGTTTTGGGATCAGCCTGTGCATATCCAGTACCGGGTGACTTTCGTCATTATGGCCGGCATGACAGCGGCGAGTAGCGATGGATAATCTGTCTTTCGGTGGTCGCCACTGTTTTTGGATTGTACTATGCTTACCATCAGGCATAGTGCAGTCACTTTGTCGTGCTTCAATAAAAAAAAACCTAACGTAACTAAAACAAGACGAAACTTTTTTTATATCATAGGAGGCAAACAAACAGGTGGGTCACCTGATATTAAGTGGTCATCGTCGTCCATAGATACTAGCAACACCAAGGGAGTCGCAACTGCGTTGCCAGTCTGTGCTTGTGGGGAACGGAGAGAAGGGGGGAATGGGGAGAGAAGAGGAGGAACTCGATAATCTCACTGACCGAACGAAAAGCAAAAATGCAAGCACTGTTACTTCACGTGGGTGTTTCTGTGTGTCGGGTTGTGGTACTCCGGACGAGCCGACCCATTCATGCTGTAACCAGTAATAGCTTCAGCGTGGCTTTACCACTACCAGTATACAAAATTACCAATGATGAAAAAACAATGGGGCTCCCATTGAAAACTCAGGATGCAGTAGGTTTTTTTTCTTTATTTAAATGGATTTAATTTTTTTTATTTGTTTAAATGCTTTTTTGTTGTAACAATAAACTATTTCTTTACTATCTTCTTCCCGTGACTTCATTCGCGGGAAATAGTTACTTACACTAAAAATTACACGCAGCGGTTGCTCTCAATAGGAAAAAAATACCCAATATTCAAACATTCTTTATTGGTGTTCCGTTCCTATTGGTTTCAACGTGATGATATACAGCCTATAGTCTTCCTCGATAAATGAGCTATATAACACGAAAATAATTTTTCAAACCGAACTAGTAGTTCCTGAGATTACTTCCTACAACGTCACAAACTTTACCTCTTTATAATATCAGTATAGATTAAATCAATTATCTTTAGAATGTCGGTAAACTTGTGTGCACAAGAAGGAGAGGAACCAAGAGATGTGGTCCTACATTTTGACGTGCGATTCCATCGAGACAATATCATCTCGCTATCAAGGAAGAACGGCATTTGGATAGGCAGCGGGAATTACGACACCAACTACAATATGTTTGTACCAGGTAAATAGTATTTATTGGTTTTATTCATTACTAGCCTCTGTCCGCGACTTCGTTCGCGTGGAACAGTTCAAGGGGGAAAAAACCCCGATTTTTAAACATTCTACATTAATGCTCAGCTTTTATTGGTCTTAAAATAAAAAATAGTCTATAGCTTTCCTCGATAAATGAGCTATACAACAATGACAGAATTATTCAAATCGGACCAGTAGTTCCTGAGATTATCCCCTACAACGTCACAAACTACCTCTTTATAAAGTGTAGTCTGGTGAAGTTGTTAAGACCTTGCTAGGTCAATATCGTAGTCAGATCGAAAAAAAACCCTCTTTATAATATTAGTATAGAGGTATAAATATAGAATATGCATCCTATCACGTCGTGTTGTTTCGAAAGATGCTGATTTTACATATTTAACCCCCATATTTTGACTATCCAATTGGAGATAAGCACCTGTTGTTTACTCTAAATATATATATATATATATATCATATTTCTATTTAACCACCTGCTATGTGCACTTTAAGACGTTATAAATAAGAGTAATGTTTGGAGTTTTTGGCGGGATTTTG